>JAAGKR010000323.1:37320-164750 GCA_011419295.1 Clarias macrocephalus | reverse complement strand
AAAAAACATAATAATAATCAGGAAAAATATAGAACATGACTTGGGATATACTACTTAGCACTTAGCTTGCATAGATTTTTACTTAGTGATTGTTTTCATGTAAATTTTTTGTAGCTTTTAAAGCACAAAGTATTTTAGCCATGTTTTTTTTTATTTTTTTTTTTTATAAACATATACAGGATTCAGGATTGTGCACTACAGATTGACATCTCTGATCAACTGAATGTTATTTCATTTTAACCAACTATACAAGCATTGTCTCACTCATCATCTTTACCCCTTAATTCTGTATTCAGGATCGAGGGGGGGGGCATCTATCCCAGGGCACAAGGGGGGTACATCCTGGACAGGGTGCCAATCCATTGTGCACACACGCATACACACACACACACACACTATGGGCAATTTGGGAATGCCAATTAGCCTAATGTGCAGGTCTTTGGACTGTGGAAGGAAACTGGAAAACCTGGAGAAAACCCACCAAACATGGGGAGAACATACAAACTTCATGAACACAGAGACGAGAATCAAACCTGGCCAGGAATCGAACCCAGACCCTATACAGTAGGTGCAGGGCGACACTTCTAACCACTACACCACTGTGCTGCTGAACTATACAAACATGAAGGAGCAAAAAAAATTTACATTTTAAAGAAAAAGAAATGAAAAATGTTTTTATTACTTATGTATGTTTAGCATATTAGACCTGCTTTTCTCGTTGTAGTGACTAACACTGCATGCCCCCAGGCTCTTTCAGGTTACAAAGGCGGAATGAATCTAGGCACAAAACGTTTGTAATGTTCGAGGCGAATAACATGACATTCGCTGTACTGACAAATGCTGTCGTGGTGGAAGTTTAAAAAATCTTTCTACCAATACGTCACTATTGTTACCTTCACAATAAATACGTGACTTTATAAAGTACATTATTATTTAGTGTCTCACCCATCAGAAGTTCCGTTTACTGTCTCTAGTCAGAAGTTTCTTCCACACTTACCTGGTCATCCATGAGGGAGGATCTCTGCCCGGGCAGCTCGACTCTGGAGCTACCGACGCGTCTCCGGCTATACTAATGTTTTAACCAGTTTGGGGAAATCGTTTTAAACACCCCAAACTCTGTCCCCAAATTTGTAGAGTGAAAGAGCTGAGTCAAATGATCTGACTCACAAATAATCTTGTTTTTTTTTTTTTCTTTTTCCGGTAAAAATGAAAGTAGGAGGACTTAAAGAAGGGCGGGACCTTAAATTACGTCGCAAGGAATGACTGGGAATACTGTAGTTTTTTTTGGGAAAGTAGTTGCAGTAGTGTGCTACTCCTATAATAATGAATAAATAACCAAATTATTGGAAATATTGCCATAATGATTTTGTGGTTTGAATTAGGTCTCTTATGGTTTGAATATATATATATTACACATAGACAACAGTGTATAAATAAGAATTTATGCAGTATTGTATACAGGTTGCTATAGGATTGTTACAGGACAATTCCGCGCAACAGTCTATCTTCCCATGGGGGGGAAAAGTAAAAAGTTGTACGAACATACATGTTTTATAGTCCGTTGCGCATTTGACGTCATACACAAGGTGTGATCGAGGCGCGCGCGCTCGTGGGAAGTTCGGGACTTTTCCCAGTGGCCAGGTCTTATGTGTGCGTGTCTTATCATACAGGCAATAAACACTGCCCAAAAAGACTGTCTCACGCACACACACACACACACACACACCAACATTTCGTTGTCCCTCCTTTTGCTTTGATTGCAGTCGCATTCGTAGTAGTATCATTTCGAGAACTGCGGTAACATTAGTTCGAGGTTTGTGAGATACGCAGCTTTCACTTCCTCTCTACATGTAACACAAAGGTGTGGAACGAATATTTGCTCCTGTGAGAGATATGTAAAAAAAAAAAAAAAAGTAATAATAATAATAATAATAGTAAATAAAATAAATTTAAGTCAAAAATGAACTGTCATATTTCGCCGAGTTACACCGTGTTCGATTTACGGACTGCTTTTACTATATACTGTATATCTTTTATATCTTTTATATATAGTCTCGGACACGTATTTTGTATTGATTTAATTATCATACCTTGTTTTAATACAAACTCATAAGCATTTAAATAGCGAGTGTGAACATGTAACATGTTGCCCCATCAGCGGGTAAATTGTCAGACTATGTGAGGTAAGAAGTCACACTGGATACAACATACATGTAAAATCCAATGAGGCATCTGCCTTCTGCTTCTTGTCTGCCTTTTGCTGCTTCTTTTGTATTTTAGATTTGGTTGCCCTGCATTTGCTTTGGAAGAGATGCTTTTTACTTTGTGTCTGACTCAAGTGCCTCCTTTACTGGTAGCTGTTTTTTTTTTTTTTTCTTTTTGCTTTCCAGTTGGCAGACTAGTTTTCTTGGACCAGCAAGGATGAGGTGGTACTGATGGGCAGGTCTGGCTTGCTGGAGGCTGGAAGGGCTGGGTTAGTGCCTAGGCCTAGATTGTCTAGGTTCATGCTTGGGCCTGGTTTGGCTGGGTAAAGGCTTGGGTCCAGATATGACTGGGTTAGTACTTGGGCCTGGATTGGCTGGGTTAGAAATGGCAAATTGGTGCTCACCTTAGTTAACAGTGTGCTAGTATTCGACTTTTAAGTAACACCCTCCTGTGGTGAAAATATTAACAATGTGACAACTAAGCTACTGTATGTAACAAGAAGCCCCAGTCTCCCCTGCTCAGTGAAACTGTAGAAAATGCAAGTACCGTCAGTACTTAAGGTACATTAGCAGGTGCCACTAACAGTTTAAATGCAGCTGACATATATATAGTAAGTAAGAATGAAAGTAATGTAAGAAAATATGAAAGTAATAGCATTTCCGACCACACAATGTGAAGTGAATTAAATGGATCGAGACTAAACAGCTGTGTAGCTGTAGAAAAACATTTATCAATGAGGCTAATCAGAAAAAAAGCCTCACTTTGCTAGGGAGCATAAAGAAGGGATGGTAAGCTTTGGAAAACATTCATGTGGTCTGATAAGTCCAGATTCACCCTGTTGCAGAGTGATGGGTGCATCAGGGTAAGAAGAGAGGCAGCTGAAGTTATGTACCCATCATGCCTAGTGTACAAAAGTGGGCACTGTTATTATTTGGGGGTGTTTCTAATAGTCAGGTCTAGGTTCAGCAATGTTATGTGCTCAAAAAATAAGTGTATATAGCTGAATATACTGAATGAGCAGGTCTTTCCATCAATGGATTTTATTTTCTAATGGCACAAGCATATTACAAGATAAAAATGCCAGGATTCATCAGGCTCAAATTGTGAGCAGGAAAGCAGGAGCGTTCATTTTCACAAATGGATTGCCATGATGTGCTGGAGAAGACTATACGCAGCGGTCCAAATCTCCTATCATTATTATTAATTAACACAACTATAGATGGAAATAAATGTTGTGGCATTGTATAAGCTTATTAAAACAATGTCATGGCCATAAACTGTGCAAAAGTCTTAGGCACCATATTATCTACAGTATAGTACAAATTATGCGATATGGGTTTATCATGTCTGCATTTTTATGCAGAAAACTATTAAATATTTCCAAACATAACTTAAAAAATAATAAGTAAATAACATTACAGTATAATAGTTCCATGACAGGCAAGTTTTCAGATGGAAAAAAAACAAACAAACAAAAAAACCGCTAATGAAGACTTCGGGGTTTTCAATGAAAATAGGGACGAACAAGGGTGCTGTAAAGTATACTAGTAGATTCCCTTTACTCTAGTGCTCTCCGAGTAAATTTTCCACCCTGATTTTCACACTTCCTTTTGAATATTTTATGACCCCAGTATTTCATCTGTATTTCATACTGTATCTGGATGACATGGGTCTTTTAGGACATTGTTGATTAATTTGAGCTGCACATGTGGTTGCTTTGGAGAAAAACTAAAACTAAACTAACTCAAATAAATGTTCTTTTATATTCATACTGTAAACTGCATTCTACATTATCTGCATCTACATATTTATTTTCTTACTCTTTTCCTTTCCTCCCAGAAAACAACTATAAGCGACTGTAACCAAAATAAGCAATTTCCCTCTGGGATTCAAAAAAAGTTCTTTGAATCTTGAATCATTACACACCAGTCCACACACCCTAAATTAGACAAAATCCTAAATGAGAAACCCAAGAAAAACATATAATGGTCGCACAGGATATTGTGATCATAAATAATTCCCTTTAGTCAAAAGTGAAGTTGTAAAACCAGAAATGTAAGAGTGACTTATGAATATGAGGAGTCATTTTTGAATTCATTTTAGTTTCAACCTTAAGTCTATATAATAATCCAAATATCTCAGTACACAAAACCACTATATGTCAATGAACTAAGAATTAAGAATTTTAACTGTTAGTTAGCATGCTTTCATAGTTAGACAAGGTGCTCCTTGTTGTCTCAGTAAAGAATGGAACACAACATTTCAGAATATTTGATGAATAAACATTATGTCTATGTAACAAATGATGTGAGTATTATCTTTCTACTTTCCAAGCTAAAATAACATAACAAAAAGTTTAGCTTTAACAATCATTTCAAGCACTGTGAGAGAACTAGGAGCGCAGAGGATGGGGTCAGAGCTAATCAACTTCCTTTTATGATGTTTCATTCATTCTGAAACTCACACAAATCACTGCAGTAATCTTATGAGTTTTCTGTGAAACTTCTCAGGAAAGAATGAAACATCTGCACTTTTTGGTTTGCAGAAGATAAAAATAGTATTAAACAATAGAGAAAAAAGCAGAGGTGGCTTCTATATAAAGGACATGTGGGAGCAAACCCCCACCATTTATATCGGCAGTTGATCGTATTATATACTTCATAAAGTCCTCATTCAATCCATTAATGTTAAATTATTCTGAAATACCAATTACCTTTTTTATGGACCAAATATATTTTATTACATTATTTTTATTAAATTTATTACACCTCCTGCTGCAGAAAGTTATAGTAGAAGTTAATTTAAGTAGGATTCATGCATGCTAGTTTACTCTGTGGCTTTCCACAGAAAACCAACATTAACCTATTTTACTGTAGGTTTTGTTTGAGTTAGATGATGTCCACATTGCCTGTGATCAGTGTTTAATGGGATTGGTCTGGCTTAAAACACTCCCTGAATCAAAATTAAAATAAAAAATTCTTAGGCTAAAGAAGTGGTGCAAATTATTTTATTAAACAGAAAAACATGTCATAAGTAAAAATATTTTATCTTCATAACTAAAAATGTTACATTTTCACTGAAGCCTTGGTTTCTGGATAAGCATCACTGTACAAGCTGCGTGGTCCGTCCTGCTGCACCTGAATTTGAAACCAGGCTTGATTAAACTCCTTTAACTTCGAAAAATGGTTCTCTGACTCTTGCACAAAAGACTCTAGAGGGAACAGACAAAGCCATTTTCAGGTTAATAAAAAATATATAAGAATACAAGAATGTTTTCACATTGTTATTTTGTACACAATCAGTAGGTCTAGGCATTTACAATAGCTACATTTGCATTTTCATATATATTAGGCAGGTTTAATCAAGTGTATTCACTCAGCTGGATGAATAAGTTCAACATTTCACCTTGAAAAAGATGTGCACACTTTTACATAAAGCTGAGATTTTAAGTGTAAGTGAGGAAGAATTGCCACCAAAAGCCCAGCCAGAATGTTGAGTGAGGACCATGTAAGAAATGTTACATTTGGGGAAAGGTACAAATATATTTTTAAGGTAAATTTTTTTTTATTAAAATCTCATCTGCAACTTTTAGTGCAGTTGTGGAAAAATTATAGATGTAAAACTATTTTAAAAATTACAGTTATAACTATACAGAAGAGAAAATCTACTTATACAGAAAAAATCAAACGTTTCAGTTTTCAAGTGTGTGGGATCTGTGCTTGGTGGCAACTTCCTGCTATGGTGTAGTTTGTTGATATATGTTTAAGCATTTTCTCTAAGGCATTTAATTTACATTTACATTTGGCAGACACTCTTATCCAAAGTGACTTACAAAGGATTTTTGAAGTTTCCATCATTAGATATGTACTTACACTGGGTTACTAGGTTACTAGGTAGATGTTCTTAGTCAAACACTGTTGGGAAGGTTTTGTGCGTGCGTGTGTGTGGGTGGTCTTAACCCATTTTATCTTCTGTCTCTCTTAAAGCTGATTCACAATGCGCATTACACGCTGCAATCACGCTTCCATTTCATCTTCGTGGTCTGGCCACGCCTACTTGCATACTCATCAGCACTATACTATCTTCTGCTCTCTGTCCATTTCTTCCAGGAAATATGGCCGTTCACTTGCACCTCCCTTTCCCAGTGTAAAACACAACTAAAGCATTTCTACTCACCATATCAATGGAAATGTTCTGTTTTGTAAGGTATATTTACATCTTCACATTTCCAAGGTGTATCTGTACAGCATTCTTACTGTAGACATCCTGAAGAGTATTAGAAAATGCTTTTATCCCTTACCCCATATAAAACCCTGAAAAATCTACTAAAACTATACTATACTTACTATGAAAACTTACACTTGTTTTGGGTGCACAGATTAAAATGTTCTTAAATATAAACATATAATTCTATGCATAGTCAGTGGCAAACCCAGGACAAAAGTGGTATACAGGGTGTAATGTGTGGTGTGCTCTTTACCAGCAAATTAAGGACTGAACCCCATTCAAACGGTGCCTGTGTGCATGCGTAAAGAGTTGCCGTGGATTCTCACTCAATCATTCACTCATCATCTATACCGCTTTATCCTGTATACAGGGTCACAGGGAGCCTATCCCAGGAGACTTATGCCACAAGGCTAGGGTACACCCTGGACAGGGTACCAATCCATTGCAGGGCACACACTATGGGCAATTTGGTAATGGCAATTAATCTGATCTGCATCTCTCCCATTTTACAACTGTGGTAAGACCTCCAGTCAACATTCACAGGTACATTCTCACACTACAGGCAATTTGGGAATGCCACTTAGCCTAATCTGCATGTCTTTGGACTTGCATGGGGAGAACATGCAAACCAGAGGCAGGGAATTGAATCAGGAACCTGGAAGTGCAAGGCAACAGTGCTTTACCACTAAGCCACTGTGCCACCCACTATGGATGTTAATGTGTAATAATGAATTCAATTATGGCTGTAATGATATTGGGAGTGTGCAAAGTCTAAGATATACATGGCTCCCTGGCCTTTAGTCATAGGATCACCTGGCTGAAGCTCACCTCTCCTTAACATTTTATTTGTTGTCCTCTGAAAAAGTGCACTATGAATATCTGATTGCACAGAAGTTAATTCAGAAAATCCTTCAGAAGCTCAAAAGTTGCATAAAAATGTAATAAAGATTCCTTCAGATTTGCCTTATTACTGGGACAATATATCCAAATATGTGTAATTAGATCATCCCTGAAAAATGTAGGTCAGAATCTCGTAGCCTACTTACTGTCGGCGGAGAGAGAGCGCGCGACCGTGAGACGCCTTTTTGTCCGCATGACGTGCCGCCTCCCGAGCCCATGGTTCCGGGACCGGATGCAGTCCACGTAGAGGTCCCAGAAGACTTGCGCCAGGTCCCAGAACAGCGCGCTGTGTTTCCAGTTGTCCGAGGACTTCAGAAACACCATGAGGTCCCAGAAGTCGGGCACCGTGTGCGCGATTCGCGGCGTCCGCATCTCCAGCAGCAGTGCAGAAGCGCTCTCCCAGCAGCGCGGGTCCGCGCGGGTCAGCGTTAACGGGTCCACGTGACCCAAACTTTGGTTCTGCGTGGAAAGCGCGTGCACCAACACGAGCAACAACAGGAACAGACGCGCGCGCAGGACAACTTCATCCATCATCTGCTGGAGTGATTGGTGCATTAGACACTCGGGTCAGCTGTGTTAGTCCCAAAACATTAGAAACAACCACAACTGCTGCACCTACTGATAGTCGTGAAAGTTGGTGAACAACGCCATCAAACTAAATACGATCTCTCCTAAACTTTACACATATACAACGTACTGTATGCGCACAGGTTACACACTGAAGATTTGAAATTTTTTTTTTCTATTAAGTGTAACATCATTATTACATATGGAATATATGTATATGCAAAAAAGCAGATAATGGCAAAACAGCAGCATACACGTAAAAGTTATTCTTAAACACACATTTAAACGAATCATGCAAAAAAAAATTTTATCAATATTTAAGGCCTATTCAAATATTCATATACACATTTTTTTCCATTTGCAAATATTGTGCTGGAATTATATACAGTATATGTACATAAAGAAGATTCGCTTACCTTTGATGTGCAACCGTAAACTGGCAGGATTTGTTTGTAACCCCTCCTTTACCACCTCAGATTGATTAAGGGGGTGGTCACTGTACTGTACCTCTCTGAGCTCAACAGGGATGTTCCACACAAGCTGATGGCAATGCGCACCAAAGTCATGGCTGAGTCTACTTCAGTCATTTATTTTAGCCTAAAAAGTCCCAACTTTTTATTAAAGAAAGTTATCAGTCATGTGACATTTATATGTGCTTGTAGCCTCTGGAGTCACCACAGTGTGTGAAGATTTTGAAATGCATTTTTTATGATGAGTTCAAGTTCAAATGCCTGCATGAAAATTCCCCAACTGTGCAAAACATTACAAAGCAGTCACGTCATGCACTTCAGACACGTAAAAGAAACAAGACATAAAGTACACAACAGTGCAGAGCAATACATTGCAGGAAAAATATCCTTGCTCAGAATGCAAACTGCAATATGTAACTACATCTGATACTGTATATGCTATCCAACTTGAGTTAGTGGGCAAACCTGCTGAGGAAATATTATGTATTATACAGTTTTTCTTTCTTTCTTTCTTTTCTTTTCTTTCTTTCTTTCTTTAAAAAAAATAAAATAAAATAATAAGATGCTTCCTGCTGCCATGGTGGCTTAGTGGGTAGGTTCAGGTCCAGGTTCAGGGTCTGTGTGCATTGAGTCTGCATGTTCTCCCCATGCTTGGTGGCTTTCCTTTTGGTGATCTGGTTTCCTCAAACAGTCCAAAGACAAATTAGGCTAATTGGCTGTGGTGTGTGAGTGAGTGTGTGTGTGTGTGTGTGTGTGTGTGTACCCTGCAATTGATTGGCACTCTGGCCAGGGTTTACTGTGCCCCTTACCCTAAGTCTGGGATAGGCTCCAATCCAATTCAATTTAATTGAGCAAATACTTACAAGCATCTTCTCACCATGTCGGAAAAAATTATAGTGGAAAAGATGTTACTGTGTTTCAGAGGGGTTAAATTATTGGCCCGCATCAAGCAAAGATAGCAACCAGGGAGACTGCAAAAATTTTTGGAATTGGGATAAGAACTCTTCAATCCATTCATTAAACCAGGAAGGATGGTGCTTAACCATCAAACCATCAGCTTCACCAAAGAAAATAATGAATGATCATGATCTAAGATCACTTAAGTCTTTGGTGAAATGTTTAACAGTGGTTTTCAATTCTTGATGGTACTATGTGGCCAATGGTGTCTTATGTCTCCACTTTTCCTTTGTTGAATAGGTTAATCTGAGTAAATGTTCCAGATTGAATCCCTTAAAATCACTCAAATTACCATAAAATGGAAAGTTAATGCATTATGTAGGATGAAAAATCCTTTTCACACACATCATGTTTGACTTTGTTCAGGGATTAGAAAGGGATTTGGGATTGAGCCTTGTGTTAACATGTTCACGTTAACTAGTATTAATGAATAATTAATGAAATCGAATCACTGGTTTGATTCCCTGGGTGATGCCGTAGCCTCTCGCAGCCGAAGGCCTAGAGAGAGCTGATTGGCCGAGCTCTCTCAGCGGGGTGGGATGGGAGGCAAATATTAATTACATTTATCACGGCTAATCTACAGCCAATCCTGGGCACCTGTGAGCTCACGCAAGAGGAGAGAGCGGATAGTGCTGTCTTCTGAGTGTGTTACGCCCAACGGTGTGTGAGTGAGCATTTCAAAATGATGCAGTCGTCTATTTGGCGGAAACACATGGCAGCCTTCGGCCCTCCCTGGCTGACTGGTAGTAGTAGCCTTAATAGGGAGGATTTGGATACTAAACTAAATTGGGGAGAAAATAGGCTGGGCTGGGAGTCTCTGTAGGAGTCTTTACAAAGTCTTACAAAGTTTTATATAAATACAAGATCTTGGGCAAAAATTCGTTCAACTATGGATGTAAATAAATGTTGTGAAATGCTGATTTTTTTATAAAGGAATTATTGGAATAAATCTGATTTGGGTAGTGCCAAAGGTCATGCACTTTTCAAGCCAACCGTGCAGCTTTTATAAGCCTGCATCATATTTTATTGTGTCAAAATTTAAGCTGAATATATATTTAAGGACTTGAATTGTTGTAGCTATTTACCAGGAGCTCTCTTGATAAGGATACAGATTTCACACCTTGCGAGCAACGATGACATAGATTCCCCACCCATGTCCCGCAGAGTGAAGCAGTAAGTGCGCAATTAATAGCAGGAGGTAGTGAAAGCCCCCCTTTGGCGTTTGCGCTCTTCTGCCTTACACTGCGCGTGTGTGTCACATTCATGCTTTTAGCAAAATGCCACATGAATGAGTGATGGATGCATAATTACTGCCTAAGGACGAGGCCGCATGCATCGGATTAGAAAGCCTCTCAATGGCCTATAAAAGTGCATTAGAAATCGCATTGCTACATGTGTATAAACCCTTTTTTCTGTCCCAAATGTTTAAATGGGCTAAAACACCGGAATTTCCATTCATTCAATTTGGCAGCAAATGATAAGGTCACAGTTATCATGGGAAAGAATAATGACAACACTCACAGCAAGTGTCTGGAACAACAATAGAGTGCGTACCTGGTCTACTATAGTATTTACCTGCAATCTAACTAGAAATAGAACAATATAGAACAGGGTACATGGGTAGATGCATGATGGCACGTGCCACCCTTGTAATAAGCCGCACCCCAGTCACAAATCACATCACAGAGACGTTGAGTTTTCTTTAATCATATGGTGTAAATTTAATTTGCAAATTTGTAAATTTAAAGTCCTTCAGGTGTAATTATGGAACTTAAATTGTTGCTAACAAATTAGTGTTAATTAATTATTGCTAAAAACTTTCTTAGTTAGCTAGTTAGTTTTTGTTCATTTATGTTGATAATTTATGTTGCATGTACTGTAGCACCTTGGTCCTGGAGGAATGTTTTTTCATTTCACTGTGTACTAAACTGTATTTGGATGAAATGACAATAAAAGCCTACTTGAACTTGATTAGTGGTAAGAAAAAAAATAATGATGTAAAAAAGAAACAAGGTAAATTATGTCAGATTTTCCTAAATGAAGCAAAAAAAAATCTTTGTATTTGCGCTTTGGGTTGTTATCATACTGGAAGGTGAAATTTCTTCCTCTGTTTGTCTGGCCTGCAGGTTTTGTGCCAAAATAGATTGGTATTTGGAGCTATCCATGGTTCTTGGCGAGAGCCTTAGCTTAGATGAAGGTGTCCTGTAGAACAATGTTGTCAGTACCATGCTTTATTGAGGGTCTTAACATTCTTGGGGTGATAGGGTGAGTTTTACACTTACACACACACACACACACACACACACACACACACACACACTTACACACACACACACTTACACACACACACTTACACACACACACACACTTACACACACACACACACACACACACACACACACACACACACACAAAAGGTTTTACCTTGGTCTCATCAAACCATAAGGGACCAGGGTGATTTTATGTACAGTATGTTTGACAAAAAATATACCCGCAGCTCCTTTAACATTGCTGTAGGTTTTTTTTGGGAGCCTACCTTGTATATTATAATCTTATTCTTTTTTTACAGCACATTTCTACACTTGTTGTTCACTGTGTTCCATGGGACAGCTAATGTTTTATGAAAACCTTATCAGCAGGCTAATAAAATACAAGGAAATTCATTGCTGACAAGTGTATCTTTCATTTGAAATTTGTTGCTTTTTATATCATCAGAAAACATCTGACATGAAACAAGTCATAAAGAATAGGGGCATGTAAACTTTTTTTTTTTTTTCTAAATACTTCAATTATTTCAAATAATGGTACCACCTCAACAATTGAGGATGGCCTTCATCTTAAGCAAAAAAATATATAGCCACTTGTTCATAAATCAGCCTTGGTGTCTATGCATTTATACACAATTGTAAAGCAAATACAAAAGAAAGCACTGTGCAAACAAAGTAAATAGAAACAGACATGTCCTGAAACATGATAAGTTTATTGATCATATATATATTTTTTTGTATTTGAATGAACTTCTGTACATGTACTGTAAGCAAAGGTGGTGCGTTTGTCCTCTGCTCACAATAGAGGACTAGTCATTAATTAATGAAAAATAAAGCATCACATTTTTAAAAAGTGAGACCTTAAAACCACACCTGAAATATCAGTCAAGTAAATAATTACCAGATTTTCCTCCCAAAATCCGATACAATACATTCACTCTGATAAAATTAAAATACATTCATTCAGTACCCATATGAATTGTCAACAATTCTTTTTTTCAGTTAGAAGCGCAATACATTTAATATTTTGTCCAATATCAAAAATAAAAAATAAACGAAAAAAAGATGGCCTTACGGGCCTTTCTTATTTTTTGAGTATAATGGCGTTGAATTTATTATCACATCAAACAACTCTTCGAGTTTGTGCAATATACAGTATATATATATTTTTGCATAGTAAATAAAAGTCTGATGTTCTATAGCTGACATGCACACGTATCTTTCTGTAGCATAAGTTTATTATTGGTTTGGGGACCAGTTTATATAGTAAAAAGTCAACTACAGAGTGTCCCAAAAGTCTCCATAGTTAGGGGAAACAAACACCTCTTTGACAGAATGTCTTCCAAAAAATTTTCATTCTTAGTTTGTTCAGACGTATTCTTTTCCCTGAAAAGTTTAGACTGCCTTCTGCAAAAGAACAATGCTTCACTATCATTCTCATTGCTGCATCGGACAGCTGTCGGAGGCGTTAATTTTTGCTATGTATGGGGACGTTTGGAACATCCTGTATTGTGAATGCATGCAGCAAAGCGATTGCACCCTACAGACTTAGCAGAAAGAGCTAGATGAAGTGCAACAACTTAGGTAACGTAGGACCTTATCTACGCTCAAAATTAAACATGTAGGTGTTTGTGTTTGTACCAGTTTGTGTTTGATTACCCCAGGATGTCTGGAAGGATTTCACTCTTTATTATGGGCACAGAGTTGTTTAGCACCAGTAAGTCAAAATGCCAGGACCTACAGTGTAACTTTGAAGACGTTTTCTCTATTCTTGATGGCTTCGGCAACTAAATCAGTTCAGAAATGGATGAGTGATGAAACATCTTCAAGCTTACTCCATATAAGTCTTTTTTTTTTTACTTACTGTTATTTAACCTCTCCTAAGAATGTGATATGGCCAATGGTCAGCATTTTTAAAAATTGTTATTATTTATTCATTTTTTTTTGCATGTGTTTAATCGGAAGCTTCCACCATGTCTATTACAAAGGGAACGGTGTTCTCCATTAGACACTCAAAAGCCTGCAAACATTTCTTTGGCTTTAAATCACTGTCAAGATGAAACTTGTACAGTTTCACACCCACAGGAATCCCTCATCTGAGATACTGTATACTTGCATTTAATACATCTTGAGATTTAAATGACACTTATATATTTGAATTAAACATGAATGAGCAAAATTCTTTGTGGTTCTTTGACTGTTTCAAACTATGCCTACTATACAACATGCTCTATCAAAAGCAAAACATAATGCTGAAACAGTCAGTGTAAAATGATCTTATAGATCAGCACCTTAACTCATTCTCTGCCATGTATCAGTAACGCAGTCTCTCCATGTCTCTATGTGATATGTGTAGTATGTTAAGGCCTATACGCAGCTTTGTTCAACATGATGTAATAAACCTCTGAGGAAGTTGCAGTATTACAGTAATTCACAACGATCCCAGAGTAACTGTAGTTCAGTGAGCGGAACTCACCCTTCTCCTAGGTACAGTAGGCGTGAAAGGGCGCCTTTACCTTTCAGAGGGATTACTGTTCTGTTCTTTTACATATCAGTAAGCATAGGTAGCCATGCAGCCCTTTGGCCAGGGTGTCAGAGTAGCTGGTGCTCTGTGGTGTAATAAAATGATGACGTGGAATTGGTCATTATGAAAGAAGAGGCCTGGAAATAATACCACATCAGTGAGCTTGGGGTTTAAAAGAGGCCAGAGCCAAGAAGCTGTAGTTCTACATAACTAATATATGGTTTGTTATCTACTGGATTTCATATTTTGTTTTTATAGAATATTTTATAAGTAATGTCAGAAAGAGCAGCAAAATTTTAGTCCAGCTGTAGAGTACTTAAGAATCCTTTGAGGATCACCGTCCATTGTCTCCACTAGATGGCGGCTGCGTTCGGGTCGTACCTTCGCTTTTTGACGTTTCTTGCAATTGAGATGGTAGAGAAAAACAGACAAAGAACTCGAGTTAGATATACGATGATTCTAGCAGATTTCACTGTTCAGTTTTTCATCCTCTTTCTTTTTACAGCTACACACAAACCATAAATTTACACCCGCTTTCGGGAGGTGCACAAAATCATGCAGTTGCAGTTGTATATGCTGTAGCATGCACGGTGCTTGAATTTAAATTTGTAGCAGTGAGTGAAAGAGTGGACTAAAATGAACATTAATAATCTTAGGACACACATGGAATCCGAACCTGAGAGAATTGGCACTGAGATGAAGGCAAAGGAAGGCCTTAATCATAGCCATGTGCTCACCCAAAGGTGACCATTTGTTCCGGCTAAAAAGCTTACATAGTGTAGAGCATCATAACTGAACTACATATACAATACAATTCTCTTACAAGAAGGAACAGCGCGTTTTTATGACATCTAAATATTGGTGAGAAGGACGATTTGGGAAGAAAGGCATTCACATGGAAGCTGAGAGGGATCATGTGTCAAAATGACATCCAGAACAATACCATGATTTTCAACCCAGTAAAGAAGGCACAATGAAGCATTTTCTTGACGTCTTCATAAGGAGAAAGAGAAAAAAAAGAAGTCATATTATGTGCCGTCTTCACTGGCCTCAGCCATATTAATAACAGGTCACCGGCCAAAGTTCACGATGAAACGCTCAGTGAACCCAAAACCCAAAACTGGAGTAGGTCAGAGGCGAATGATAATGGACAGTTCTGTCATAGTAACAAAATATGCGTTGAAAATAAAATCAAGCCAAAGCTTTGTTTCAGCTAGTTTTTTCTTGTATTTAAACATCGCTGTCCATGTAGAGAAGCTTGCACAATATCTTAACTGAAGTGTCATATTTCGCATGCATGTCAAGCTTTTAACCACAGATTTCCAGTTCGTTTGAGGTTCTGCCACAGTTTAAAGATCCCTAATCATTAGAAATAACAATAAATGGCTCCATGATGGATAACATTTTCAAGTTTTGATTGTTTTGTTGTCTATAGCAGAAGCCCAACTCCTGGAGTGTGCAAGACATACAGTATTATAATGCTATAATCTGCAAGATAAACACAAGCAGGCCAGTCCTTACTTAAAGCCCCAGCCTGTCCCTCCCAGCACTATGGCTGCCACCAGGATGGCTCCAGCGATGGAGCCAATGATCAGGTTGGTGGCACTAGGTCCTGTTGTGGAGGGGCAGCATGGGAAAATATAGATTTTTAATTTGCCAATTTTTTTCTGTCTGTTGTTTATTACCATTATTATAAAAAGGAACAAATTGCAAGACACAGTCATGCTTGTTTCTTCTTTGACTTGTAATTATTAACCTTGGATTGTAATTATATTTGTGCACTTATAGTTATATAGAAAAGGCCTACTAATAAAAATAGAAATATTACAAAAGTACCCTTCATTCGTACAGATTTAGCTGTTTGTGATATGAATATCACGGTCAGAAACAATAGCAGCTCTTAGTTTTCAGAAATGTGTATATTTATAACTTTAATTATCTTAGCCAATACAGTAAATGCTTGTTATTTGTTGTTGAATGCAACCAGAAACTTTGTGACAATTTTATCCCTTAAGCATGTAAAAAATTTAATTATTAAAAAAAAATCAATAATTAAAATGCCTGTTGTTAGGGAAATTAAAGTCACAGTTTTACTGTTTACTGCTGAATATTTGACTGTAAGAGGGCTGTGATATCTCAGCAGGGATGCAATGGCTCAGCGGTTGCAAAAGTCTTCAGACTGCTTTTTGCAAGGTCAAATACTAGCACTGCCAAACTCTTGAGCAAGACCCTTAATTCTATACATTATATTGTTCACTTGGTTCCTGTCTATTCGGGGTATCGCAGTGGATTTTCACTTACCCTAAGTTCCTTATAAATCCCATGCAATGTATGTTGAGTTGTGAGATTAGATTAGATTTACTGATATGAATGCCAGTATCTATGTTCTCAAAAAACAGTACGGGATGTACAACAATAGTCAAAAGACAAAAATGGACAGGAAAGTCGATACAGAGTTTCTTACAATCAGTCACAGGATACCACACAGATTTACGGGGAAACACTCAATCACATCACTATGGATACAAGCTACATAACACAGCCACTATACGGACACATAAACACAATCACACACTAGCATAGGCGGGTCACTGCACTGTCACACACAGGGCAGCAGCACCACGGAAAAAAATGCTTACTCAAGTCCCCACCCAGTTCCTCCAAACAGAACCCCCAGGGCCAGAACAGTCCCTGCTAGAGCCCCTATCAGCCTGTTAGTGGCCACATTTGCTGTGCATGAGAGAGAGGGAGCATCATTACTAACCATGCTTCTGCTCTGTCACAGAACAGCTTCATCTGCGAGGATTGCTTAAAGGATGCTCTACATTCATGTGGGCCTTCAGATCGATTTACAAACAAAACTTTAAACCCAACTGTGTGTTTGGAACGTTTGACACACATTGTGTGTTTATGTGTATGAGTATGTGAGAAATAAGGACAGAATGACAAACCCTTTGGTTCTTCATCTTCATTAGACGGGGGTTCTTTCGGTGGGTCGGGTATGCTGCAGTCAGTCCCCGCCCACGTCACATCACACGAACACGTCGCCTCGTTATTGCAAACCTGTCGGCCAGACAGCAATGGGAAGAGCTTTCCAACAAATCAGCTTTTACTGATATTTAGTACAATTGGTAAATATTTGGTTGTAAGCTCATTAAAATGGTAACTACATAACTGTGCAAAATGTAAATCAAATATACAGTATATGTCTTTTATTTCATATAATTAGTTAAAAAAACAGTAATCAAAGGGACAACAAGTTTTTTTTTTTTTAAGGAAATGAGGTTAGATAAGAAATTTATCGATTTAAACTGTCACAGGTCTTCTGAAGAACTTAATGCACATGCTTTATTTATTTCATGCACAGCAGCATTCGTTATTTATTTCTTTCATCATTTTTATATTTCATGCTAATCATTTTGATTCAGAAACATTTTACACATTTCATACAAGTTTCCATAACTTTAATTGATTTGTGCAAATCTGCTTTGCGACAATGATCAAAGCACTATACAAATAAAATACAATTGAACTGTTTTCTATATTGATTAAATAAATATTTCATTCATAAAATGCTGGATAGTCACCATGAGTGCTTACCCCATGGTTTGAGCAGATGCGGTCGTTGGGGCCAGTAGGACAGGCACTCATGTTGAGAAACTGGATGGGCAGACACTTACGGTCAAGGCACATCATGGAAGGCCCACATGGCGTCCCATCTTCCACGTAACCCAAATCAGTGTCGTCATCCAATAACACATGACCACCACTGGGAAGCAGAAACAATGGAGCAAATTCGAACATCCTGTTCATCCAGTAAGGTAGAGGGTCAAACCTGGATTCATGTTCCTCTCACCTGCATTCAATCAGTCGGCCTTGGTGGTTAAAGGATGTGGGAGTGATTTCTCCCTTTATTCTTCCGATACGGGGCACTGGCCCAACATTAGTGCAGAGCAAATACCCACAGAACACATCACTGTAAGCAAAGAGATATACAGCAGACAGACAGAATCCATACAGTCAATGTAGATTACAGCAGCAGTAATACATAACACACGTACAAGAAGAAGGTGAGGAGTCTACAGGCACAGAGGACCATATTCAGAGATGAGGTAACACGTTTACTGAAATATGGTATTCAGATCCTAAACACAACAACAAACTTCAGAACGTGCCCCAATTATACACAAATCAGACTTGCAATATTGGCTGAACTGAGGAACAATATTAAATCCAGTGCTGATCTCTGCTGTTTTGATGTAACCACAATATGCTACACTGAAATGTACTATATATTCTGGAATGTAAATTTAGTCAGCTTAAAAAGTGTTTGGACCATGTCATCCAGTTTGGAAATGTTTCCAGTTTTGCCTTTGAACACCACCACGATGAGAATAAAATGAAGAAATCAAGATTAAAGGGTAAAGTGTAGCCCATGATCACAAAATTCTTTTCATCAGGAAGAAACATTCCTTTACAACATCTAATCAAGTCAATGACATCTTGGAAAAGCTGAGCGTATTGTTTCAAAGTCGATCAAGAGAAACCTTCATGGAAATAAATACAGACAGCTTACCTAAAAATACAAACTGCTGGTAGCACTTAAGGTCTGAAAGGCCAGATAGCATTAAAAAAGTCTTAGGCAGTTCTGGAATAGAAATGTTTGGACAGATGAAACCAAGATTAAATTGCACCAGAATGATGAAGAGAGGAATTTGGAAAAAAATAGGAGATCAAAGCGTACTGTACTACATCATCTTTCAAATATGATGGAGGCAGTATTATACGACTGCCAATGGAACTGTGGTGTTTATTGATGGTGTGACTGCTGATAGAGGTAGCAGGATGAATCCTGAAGTCAATAGACTTATAAGTTCTACTCAGATTCAGTCAAATGCTGCAAAATTCATAGGACATTATTTCACCTTACAGATAATCACACAAAGCATACATCGAAAGCAGCACCGAAGCTACTTAAAGCAAAGAAATGGACTGTTTGTAAAGGGCTTTGAGTCACCTGACCTCAACCAACTGAGCCTGCTTTTTCAATTAATGAAGGCAAAACCGAGGGCAGAAGGACAAGATAGACATATAGCTGCTGAATGTAGCTACTGTACCTTAAAAAGACTGGACAAACAGCTCAAAGGAGGAAACCCATCTGGTGATGTCCAGACATCCAGACTTCAGACAGTTATTAAGTGAAAAGTCTTTTCATCCAAGCATTTAAAATAATCGTTATATTTAGGTTGTTCATAGTTTGTCCATTTACTTTTGGCTTGGGAAAATAAACGGACTGTGTCAAAAAGGTCTGAAATTCCTAAACCTTTAGTCCAATATTTTTGTAGGCCCCTTGAAAGCAATTGCATATTGACTGCTCATTTTAAATGCATTGTGGTGGTGTATGGTGAGATAAATGTAAAAATCACATCACTGTCCTTATACTTATGTACATACACTAGCAAAAAACTATGTAATAAAATTTTGGGCCAAGATTAATTACTTAATTATGTATTCTCCTGGCGGCACGGAGGCTTAGTGGTTAGCACTTGCACCTCCAGGATCCGGGTTCGATTCCAACCTCGGATCTGTGTGCATGGAGTTTGCATGTTTGGTGAAAGTTAAGAATAGCATGATCAGCGACATTGTTAATAGTTTTTGGAAAAATGTTTTGTATGTCAGCTGGTAACTCTGCATGGCTTGGAGAAAACAGCCATGAACTGTGATGACATATAGTACAATTTTTTTTTTCTTCCACAATTACACAATACAGCTATTGGCGATCAGAAAGTGTAAATGGATGAACTTCAAAAGTCCCTTACTGCTTTCCACACTGGATATATTTGTCTCCATCCTCCCCACAGTTCCCTTTTTCAGATCCTTCTGTGTTCAACTTCTCATAGCAAAACTTCTCTGACCCCCCAGACTCTACACAGATGAAGAAGTCGGACACACATACACACACAGAGTGAGAGATAGAGAGAGTGTACATCATATGAAAGAAGACGGAACGTTCGTAAAAGAATATTGGATTGTTTAGCTGTATTCGGCCTTGAAGGTAGAGATTTTTGGGAGCAGTGGTACACTTTCCATGTTACACAAGACACTGCAATACAATCTACACAAAGTTAAAAATTAATTATTAATTAGTGAATTATCTCAAAAACAAATCACTCACTCGGACCCCACACATATTTGCACTGGTTTTCTCTGGTCTTACACTCTCCACTATAGCAGCGTCCCTGTTCGTGGATAAAAAAATAAAAAAAACAATCCTGATTTCTGATTTTAAAATAGAGGCAATAATGCTTTGTTTATTAAGAGCCATAAATGTATTCATCAATCATTCACAGAACCAAATATCGTTTTAAAAACGATTTGAATGCTGTAGCTCGTCATACCTGGTCAAGATGGCACAGTGAGCCATCCTGTTTGTGAAGGTTAGGAGGGCACTGCAGACAGAAAGATGCATCAGCTTCAGTGAATGCGCTTTGCTGGCTTAAAGGATGAAAAAACGAAAAAATGTGAAGCTGCATGAAATGTGAGCAAGCCGTATCGACGGAGGTGGAACACTAGAACTTGGTCGTGCATGTGCATGTATGGAGTGTATTTTCTTACAGTGCCTTACAGTGTCATTATAACATTATTGGAATTGCAGCATGTCGGCAGGTTCGGCAGCTGAAAATTTTTATAACATACTGTAGTCATACGTGCATTAAAATATGCATTTCAGTAGTATTTTGTGATTTAGCGTTATGGATGTTCCTTAGCATCAGGAAGCGGATGTTTAAAGAGTACAAAAGAAGGCGGAAGTGAATGTGGCATGCTGTCTCTAACCTGTCCAGAGTCTCCTGAGCAGGTCTCTGAAATATCACAGTCATTCACTGCATATCGACAGCTGAAGCCTCTTGGGAAAAACTGTAAGACAGAGGAAAGAAGGATGCGAAAAAAGAGTGAAAATATCATCAAAATGTTCTTTTCAACATCCAGACGGAGCCACAGATGGAACGGATAATTAATCCTCCTACTGTAAATAATGGAGAATAAGGATTGGTTAAGCACACTCACCAGACAGGTGCTGTTGCAGCAAGGTCCGTCACTGCAGTGTGCTCCGTTTGACAAAGAACACTTCTTGCAGCATTCCTTATAGCATTCCTACAACATGCGCACAAAAGAACAGAGGAGCAGATCAATCATAAGGACAATGCTAAAATCTAAAATACCATTTCTTTTTATCATTGCATTTCCCTTTCAGGCAGTAAATAAACAGCTTCATGTCTGTGTGACAGTTTTTAACAGGAAAAGCAATACCCCCCATGGCAAATCAATGACTCACAGCACTTCCACGGCAGTCACACTCCTCTCCCACCTCCACATAGCCATTTCCACAGTCCGCTGGCTCGAACAGCTGCACAGGAAAAGGGACACATATTATGTATTAAAACCTCATGTCTCAATGAAGAGGGAATGCATTCACATTGAGTTTGAAAGACTTGCAAATTTCTACTCCTTTGATTAGTCAAAACATTTCACAATCCTGACTTTCCTAGGGACAATTTGTTTGAAGCAGGTGGGAATGTGGTTTAGGGGTGACTTGGGGGATGATCGAGGCCGCACATCTTCCCTTTATGTCAAATCCCTTATTTATTTTATAATTTAAACACATGTGCTTTGTTCTCTGAACGGCATGCTGCCAAGACTATAACAGAGTTAATCTAATAAATGTGGGATTTGTACACCATCTTCATTTCAGAGAAAGTCATGCAGTGTAACTAGAATTCATCATTTGATTGTTTGCAAATATAAAAGTGAGCACTGGACGTATTTCTCTGATGCTTTCCTTTTCTCTTCTGATCACTTTAAATACAGCAATATTTATTTGTACACAATGATGTGTTTTTCTGAATGGTCAAACATTTCCTATCATGGGAAAAGTGAGAGAGGAAAGATTCAAGCGGAATTTGTAAACTTGATATACTGTAACACGTCTTGATTTATTTTTTCAGCAAGCATATTTTATCCTGGTCAGGGTCACGAGGGATTCTAGCCGGGGATTACTGAGAATACAACCTAAATTACACAACAGTCTATTAACACTTAAGGGCAATTTAGAGTCACCAAATAATCTATGTGGGAGGAAATAGGAGAACCCATTAGAAACAGACACATAGAGAACGTAGAGAGCAAATCTTCATATATTCAGTAAACAGAGCTTAAACGGCATTAAAGATTAAACTGGGAATCAACCCTATAGCTGTAAGCAGCAATGATGCTACCCCACACATACTGTTACACCACACACACGTTACATAAAATGTGTTGTTATGCTTGTTGTTGGTGGTACGGTGGTGTAGTGGTTAGCACTTTTGCCTTGCACCTCAAGGGTCTTCTTCTTTGTCTTTCAGCTGTTCCTTTCCAGAGGTCGCCACAGCGAATCATCTGCCTCCATCCCACCCTATCCTCTGCATCCTCTTCTCTCACACCAACTAACTTCATGTCCCCTTTCACTGCATCCATAAATCTCCTCTTTGGTCTATATCTAGACCTCCTGCCTGGAAGTACCACCCTTAGCATCCTTCTACCAATATGCTCACAATCTCTCCTGTGAACATGTCCAAACCACCTCAATCTGGCCTCTCTGACTTTATCTCCAAAACATCTCACATGGGTTGTCCCTCTGATGAACTCATTCATGATCCTATCCATCCTTGTGACTCCCAAAAAGAATCTCCATATCTTCATCTCTGCTACCTCCAGCTCTGCCTCCTGTCTTTTCTTCAGTGCCGCTGTCTCTAAGCCGTAGAGCATCGCTGGTCTCACCACTGTCTTGTACATCTTTCCTTTCATTCTCGCTGATACTCTTTTGTCACATAATTACATGATCACATCACCTTGCACCTCAAGTGTCTGGGTTCCATTTCCATCCATTTCGGGTCTGTGTGCCTCCCATGCAGATTAGGCTAAGTGTCCTTCCAAAATTGTCCATAGTGTGTGAAAGTGCGTGTGAATGTTGACCGGAGGTCCTACCACGTTCATAAAATGGGAATAAATACAATGGTCACCATTGGCCTCCACGATCCCTAGTTGGACTACAGAGGTCCTTAGATGGATGGATGAATTGTTATGTTTAGTGTAAAGTTACATGCTAAAATCAAAGATGTACAAGTCTAGAGATTAATAATAGCTATATTGGGTTTTCCATTACCGTTTGCAAGGGTATATATACGTATATACAGTACAGACCAAAAATTTGTTTTTTTTGTTTGCTTTATTGTGTTCTTTAGCCCAAACAAGTCTCTTCTGCTTGTTGCCTGCCCTTAGCAGTGGTTTCCTAGCAGATATTCTACCATGAAGGCCTGATTCACACAGTCTCCTCTTAACAGTTGTTCTAGAGACGTGTCTGCTGCTAGAACTCTGTGTGGCATTGACCTGCTCTCTGATCTGAGCTGCTGTTAACCTGCGATTTCTGAGGCTGGTGACTCGGGTGAACTTATCCTCCGCAGCAGAGGTGACTCTTGGTCTTCCTTTCCTGGGGCGGTCCGCATGTGAGCCAGTTTCTTTGTAGCGCTTGATGGTTTTTGTGACTGCACTTGGAGACACTTTCAAAGTTTTCCAAATTTTTCAGACTGACTGACCTTCATTTCTTAAAGTAATGATGGCCAATAGTTTTTTTCTTGCCATAATACAAATTCAACCTCTTTGAAGGAGAAGGTGTGTCCAAACTTTTGGTCTGTACTGTACGTATATAGTGCATATACATAATGTATACACTATGTCTATTTATACATGATGTATATACAGTATGTATAAATATACATGTGGATACATGTAACCAAAAGATTAGACACAATCTGATGACTATAATTTACACTTTTAAATCTCATTACCATATATTTTTCTGATTCTGATAAACTGCTTTATGACTTACAATGGTTAAAAGTGTTATATAAATAAAAATGAATTAAATTGAATTATTTGAAGCTATTATCCATGTACTGTACTTGCATCCATGTCAGTCCCACTTTACCCGAAAAGGGCTACTGGTTGGCACGTCAAGTGATACACTACCATATTAATGCACTGTCCAGTGAAGGCTTCTCACCTTGTTGGGCCTGTTGAAGAGACATGATCCTCCACCTTTCAGAAGGAACTCTTTATAGTCGGAAACACTACACTTGGAAAACCTTCGCGGGTGCTGCACTCTATAGCACAGGACAGCGGGGAAATTGAGAGCCAGCACCAAAAATGAAATAAAAAGCAATATTGTGTGAATGTGAAATCAATAGTCTGGGGGATATTATGTGGAGTGTACTACATCATTAACAGGGCTGTTAAAACTGTAAGCACAGTGAGTTTCATCATGCTTTGACACCTACATCCTGATGCTAAACATGCTGATGGTCTCTGAACCACCTGGTTAAACAATCAAACCCTGTCATCACAGAATACAGGCAATTATGTGTTGGGGAAAAGGGATAAACAGGTTGTATATCTAAATAATTATGATGTGTCTAAATAACAACATTGGTGCTTATGAACCCCCTCTGACAACATCCCCTTTTATTATAACCCCAGGTGTGAAAAAGCGTTTATGTGTGTGCATCAGTTGATGAAATACTCACCCTGTGTCCTCCATGATGCAACCCACCCATGAATCAACACAGCCGCACTCCTCTGAGACAGAAAGCACATGCAACACACAGTGTGATAGGGCCTTTATATGAAATCCGAAATCTACAACATATAGTTTTGAAACGTCTCTATGTACGTGTGTACATACTATTTTTACTCGATGCAGGATCCCATTGAATGGCCAAGTTCTGAGCCAGACTCTGGGACAGTGACACAGCCATAGTCGATGGAGATCCATACTGCACATTATACATACATACAGGAAAGCGTCCTTATTGTACATACTTCATAACCACACACCATGTTGCATACATACAGTTATACTGTGTCAAATGATTACCCTCTACTTTCAATCATATACAGGAGAGTGTAAACCTGTACTTTTGAATGAATCCATCACTGAAAAGCCCCTTGACTTTCTCACCTCATTCACGCCGACCCCACGGCTGAGTGAACACATGCCCCCGAACAATGCTGCACTGCTCTGACGATAGTGAAATGTCACGTTACTGTAGATACACACACACACAAAACATTCTATGACAATGACCGACATACAAGGAAAAAAATAAATATATCTATATATGGACCCATCAAATCACACGACCTTTTTCCAATGTTCCACATTTCATTCTTTATGCTCCCTAGCAAATTGAAGCCTTTTTTCTGATTAGCCTCATTGTTAAGTGCTTTTCTTAAGGCTACAGTGTTTAGTCCTAATCTCTCAAGCTCTCTTTCCATTGTGCATGTGGGATTGCGCTTACTTTCACAATTAATTAAACATAGCTGAAGTCTACCGTTTTTTAAATTATTATTTATTTATGTTATTTTACTAAGCATCTAAGTGATCCCCCACTCATTCAGGAAAATGATGGTTCACCACTATCTGTCCAGGTTTTAATAATAAATTTTTCAGTTCCCATTTTTTCTTAACCCAATTTTAGTCGGTTCCTTAGTTTAGCTTGATGTAGGCCAGTAATTTGACCCTTCTGAAACAGAGTAACATCTATGCCACGACCACAGGATATGTCTTCTGACATGGTTGTTAGATGAGAAAATGAGAAGCTACTCACTTCTACATCATTTATGGTTAAATAACTTTTTGCTGAACCATATTAATCACTGCAGTATTTATCCAATACTTAAACGGATGTGTATAACTCAAAAGTCATTGTGTTAAAAATAAACCTATAGTGTATTCTTATATTTAATGTCTTAATCCCCAAGCTTGTTATTATGTTAATGTATATTAAATCTGTATATTAATGTATATTAAATCTGGACTTGCATAAGTTTCCTGGAGGCAATGCGTTTAAGGGCGCCAATAATTCCAAAGTTGACTGTAAGTGCAATTATGGCTAGAGTTAAGAAATTGTTGTTTAAATGTCTTGTATTGTTCAATAGTATCTGGGGAAAACGTAGCAGTATAATATTTTGAGTTTTACAAAATTTTGCATGAGACGAATTACTTTTCACTAGTGACTATTGTAGTTTTCTCTGTATGTACTTGACATAGAGTACAG
Organism: Clarias macrocephalus; assembly: GCA_011419295.1. Taxonomy (NCBI): domain Eukaryota; kingdom Metazoa; phylum Chordata; class Actinopteri; order Siluriformes; family Clariidae; genus Clarias; species Clarias macrocephalus. Next base: position 138,481 of record JAAGKR010000323.1, on the reverse strand, counting down.
TACACTAGTCAGCAACTGTACCTCTGTGCAGACAGTGATATGCAGTTGCAAAAAGCTTTGTATATTATGAATACATTTGTAACAGCAACTGCTTTTTTACTCAAACCATTCCAGTCTGAGAAGGTTTTGGGTTATTGTGCTGCTATGTGTGTCTATGTATTTTAACGTGTTTGCCTTTAAATTATCGGTTGTTTTTATGGCTTCTGGACAGTCTATGATTATTTCTGTAAGGTCAGGTTACAGTCCTTGGCCACGTCCTGTTGGTATGCCAATTCATCATGTCCTGACATCAGAGCCATAACTGTGGTGTGATCAGCATATTTAAAAGGTTTGGCTGAGTTGTTTTGACTAATGAGTCTATCAGTGAACAGAGATCAAGGAACGTGGGAAAGAACAGAGCAATTGTGCTGAAGGACAGAATATAATATATTAATCTGATAACCTTAATAATTAGCATTCGTAGCAATATTCAATATCCAGTAGCACAGTGCTGGGTGCATCGTAAAAAAAAAATACAGTATAACCAGAGTGTGCAAGCAAATGTGCTCAGAGACTCCTGATGCTGAGGAATGTGCTTGTGACAAACTGATAGTATCTAATCAGCAAGAAGGAATTCAGAGGTTTGTCAAAGCCGTATAAGTGAGCAAAAAATTGCAGTTTACGATTTAAAACATTGCAGCATCTAGAATATAATAATCCATCATCATCATCTCTAAACCTATACCACAAAATGTACTTTTTAATGCAATAGGCTGTACTATTGAACACAAAACTCTTTGACCGTTTAACAAAAAGACTGTGGATGGAAACGAGTGGACTCACGAGAACAGGTGCACTGCATCTGCATGCTGTCTGATGTGCTGCTGTCGGTATTTGGCAAAGTCTCGCAGCAAGTCCAGTGGCATCACACTGATTGGAATACGGTCTTTATCTGTCCATATTTCCATAGCAACCAGAACCACACGTGTATTCAATTGGTTTGTAAAGATCTATAGACAGGGAAAAGCCAGAATGTTAAAGGTAATATAGGAACAAAATTGGAAGAATCAGATGATATACAAAGAGAAAAACAGAGAAAGTTCTGCTGCATGTACTGTATATATAAACATTTTCAACTTGTGTTATTTTATACATGCTGCATAAAAAAAAAAAACATGTATTTTAGAAACGGTACTAGTAACTTACAGCATCCACCATGTTGACCACAGACTTTGCAAAGTTACGTGTTTGTTGCTTGGTCTTCTTAAACTACACCAATCGTGTCAGTTAAAAAAAATCAGAGATAAAGATTAGAAACATGCTCGTCAATAATAACAGTAACAATGACATTGGTAACAACAGTAACAATAAAAAAACTATATGAATGTAGGTTGTGATGTTAACTTAGTGCTTTGCAAAGGCGTAAAATAATGATAAATGGAAAGAGCAATCACAAGAATAAGAAAAGTAAATGACAATTAGTATAAAGTGTAAATGTAAAACGCAGTAAAATATTGTTGACATTTTAAATTATCTTTTGACAGTATTTTAAAAAGAAAAAACTGTCTGCTTAAAAAAAAACTTTTTAACAGAGAGCAGCTAATGAATATTGAAATGTGACCTTGTGAAAAGGGGCTATTTAAGGATTCTTTGGTAGTGTTTCTAAATGTTAAACCCTGTTGTAGAGGTCTAAATAAAAGCCCTCCACAGGATCTCCTCTAAAGGAAATAAAATGGGGCACAGAGTCCATTTCTTGGTCTCCTACTATTTGAATGAACTATATTTTTTGAAAGATCTAAAAACTTTGCACTTTTAGTATAAAGGATTGCTCAAGAATCCTTTAAATGTTTAATGGTTATAGCTTATTAACCTTCTCTGAAGAGTAAATTAATAAGCTATTTTGTGTGTTAAACCTTTAAAATCTCCCTCAAATAGACAATTCGAAGACTATTTAGGATGTACTTGGAAAATTCTACCATCGTAGATTTATATGGATTGTAAAGCTGAAATGCTCCCCTAAATGAGAGATGCACTGTATCTGAGAAAGTGGTCAGAGCGCCCTCCTGTGGCCATTGCTTCCATTGTGCCTTACACTATCAGCCCACAAAGCCTGAGTGTCTAGACAAAGACGCAACTCTAGAAACTTCTCTCACACAGAAGGAATTCCAGTCTGATGGCTGTGGTTATAATAATCTGGATCCTGTTTCCTTAGAGAGTAAACTCAAGTGAGTGACTTCTCACATCCAACTTTATTCATCTACACACGCAGACACCCCGAGGCAACTATCCACCCAAGAGAACACATTATGACAAATAAACACAAACCATATTGTGGTCACTGACGATCATGAGCTCGATATACTTCATTTCCTCAAACACATTTCTTGGCATCTGAAAAAGAAAGAGATATAACACTTTTAATACTATGAAAGCCAAAAAAAAAAAAAAAAAAAAAAACTAAAATGGCTTTTTAAATATTTCTGCATTGCCGGGAATGTGTGCACTCATTTAGGTGCTGGTGGTCTTGTGTATGTTAATATGTAGTAGCCAGAATTAATGAAGGGGATTTCCAGTTGCTGCACATACAGTATTTCATCATAATTTCTGTGTAATATGTTTGGTGCTATTCTTGAGTGAAGCCTTATCCAAGAATAGCAGAGCTGTCAATCAAGCACTTCTTCAGAATTCAGGTCCACAAAGTTAAGAGAGCTGTCTATATACAGTATGAGGGCTGGTTAAGTGACTTCCAGGATTTCAGATGTTTTCTTTGCTTGCATTCAAACTTTGCTAGATGTTGAAATAATTGATTATTTTTCAGACATTCATTCATGATTGATCTTCTATACCACTTATCCAGTGTACAGGGTGACGGAGGAGACCTATCCCAGGAAACTTAGGGCACAAGGCGCGGTACACCCTGGATGTCAATCAACCTCATGTGCATGACTTTGAAAGAAACCGGAGTATCCGGAGGAGAACGTGCAAACTCCATGCACACATACCTAAGCTGGGAATCGACCCCTCGACACTGAAGACACAATGCCACGGTACTAACCACCCTGCTGCAACTATGTTTCATGAGATCCCATTCAGCACATATAACAGCGCTGCTGAAGAGGCTTTAACATTAACCCATAAAGCCATGCTAGAGCCTTGTGTTTAATATCAGGTCACTGATGTCCACTGGCTGTTTTGTACTGTTAGAGAGAGGTCGTAATCAAGTCAAGCCTTTTTTTCGGGAATGCCACATACTATGTTCCGCTGACTAAAGTTCAGTTGTGTTTATGTGAGCTCATGGTGGCAGGGGAAGCCCCCACCAAGCCTTACAGCACGCTTTTTCCTGCGCCGCAGCCAAGCCATGTCATCCAGCTGGTCCTCCTCCCCACCTACACACACACACACACACACACACACACACCACACACAGACATTATTATAAACATATGGTTTATTTTATACACTCACCAAGCATGATAAATATGTGCTCCATTGCTGTAATTTTTATTTTGATCTGTTTTTTTTTTTTTTCAAATTCAGTGACTCATTGCTGGGACGGTACATACGTAACTAAGTAACATGTAAACAAACAAGAGCTAACCATTTAGGTTGTACACACATACATCACTTATTTATTTTTCTTCTGCAAAAATTTCACCCTCAGGGTAGAGTTGTGTCCCTCCGAAGCCCATATTGGGAACACTGGGCACGAGGGGCCAGTCCATCCTAGCACACTTGCAGCATACATTACTGTGCAGCATTACTAAATAAGCTTGTTTGTGAAAACATGTGGATACTTGTGTACCACACCCAAAGTTAGATGTCCAGCTACTGATATCTGTTTTTCGTTGGTCTGTGCATTTGTATGTCTTTATGTTTACAAGCGACAAGCTTGCTTTTGGCCAACTTTGTCTACTTTTGCAAACATTATTTGAAGCAAATTACTACTTTCTGACACACGCTACTATATTTCCACATTCCGTTTAATGGAACAAGGACAGACAGACTTCTAAGTCTTTTTTTTGTATTGTTATTTGCAATACAATGTAGCAAAAAAGAAAAATATAGCAGGAACTGTATAGTTATATAGAAGTGAATGGGCATCACCCTTGTTTTTAGAGTATACCTGTGTCCTTGGGGTCATGAGAGCTTAGAAAGCTAGGTGTCCTGTACAGTCTGTGGGGTCTAGCCGCTCCATCCTAAAGCAAACACATTGCAGTTTAGACAAATGATGCAAATATGACATTTCTACAGTATATAATTTAAAAAATAATACGGCGTAGTTTGTAGAATTCTCAATTCTGATTGGTCAGATAGTGCTGGTTAATTTTCTATGACATTAGCATTGATGGCGGTGCCAAGTTGTACTGTAAGTCAAATTGCAGGTTTTGATAACGGGCTAATTATAATCTGTTGTTTCTATACTCGTTCACAAGAATTTGTAATGCAGATGTGCTGAATAATCTCTGATAATAATAAACAGATTTAAAAACCTTCCATTTTTTTCTGTTCTAGGAACAAACAATGTACTCATTGATATGCTGAAGCTTTGCATCACTAATATGGTCTGGTTTTAATATTCCCTCCACCCCTTGTATTGCTCAGTATGGGTTCTGCCATGAGAGGGACTTCAGAAGTGAGCACTTTGGGCGAATAACGTAAGAGAATGGAGGCTGGTAGGGGGACCACTATCTGGTTAGAATTGTTATAATTTATCTGCCAACAGGAATTAACCTGCTTCATGGACATTTAAATATTAAACATGATTGCTGTAGTATAAGAGGAATTAAATATCTGAATGCATTGATGTAGGAAATTGCATTTAACTTCTCCATGGTACATATCACATTGCCATTGATTATTTTCCTATAACCGCACACCCCCAAAGTGTTTTATCCCTGGCATACTGAACAATGTTTATAACCCATAACTCTGCAGGTATCGCAGAAAACACCACACATTGCTGTAGTACATAGTGTAGCAAGCTGTTCATTAGAAGCAGCTGGAAAAAATATTAGCAGCATTAACAAATGAACATTAGTAAAGATAACTACAGTAATGAAACAGATGCTACATAGTTCTCTGAGAATGTCAGTGGTTATACAAAGTACTTACAATAGAGTGTTTCAAAGGCTCAATAAAATACACATAAACGCCATCATCAAACATGCCACTGGCAGCCACAGAAAGAGAAGAGAAAAAGCACTGAGAGGCAGCAAAAGCACTTTTTGAAGTGGTTTATGTAAAGAATAATTCTGATAAAGACTAACTAAACTTTAGTTTTTATACTCACTGTAAGCCATCACAGGTTGATATGGCTACTCGCGACACCTCGTTCCCTCTCACTTGTCCCCGGTAATAACAATGTTCCCCACCCTGAGGATGCACACACATGTGCACGCGCACACACACACACACACACACACACACACACACACACACACACACACACACACACACACACACACACAAAATAACATTTCTTACTGCAGGCACCTGCAAATCTTACATCACTATCTTTCACAGATCAAAAATCCCACACACAATAATTGTCCACAGAACTGTTCGAATCAAGCTGTAGTTCATATTATCTGTGTGTTGTTTTCTTTTTGAGGCACGTACAGCAGGTTAAAAATAGCAGGAAAGAGAACGGTGATTAGAAAGTCTCCAGGAGAAAGACAGGCTGCTTTATTGCTCTCCGGACCATTGTTCTGTGTAGCAGATTTATGCGCTGGGTTGTAAGCAGCGGATTCAGCAGAGAGGCTAGACTAGAGCCAGGGACATGAGAAATGTGGAGAAAACTTACAGTGGAGGTAATATGAAACCGTAAAATACTCATAGCACTGAAATGGTAGTATGTAATGAAATTACAGAACCGTAAGTGGTCGTAGTGTGAGTTGCATATTGAGTAATACTGTAGAAGGACGAAGCACTTCCTTCCGGAATATTCCATAATACAATTCTTTTTCGTCTGCTATACATGTTACAGTTGCTCTTAATGTCCTGAGCTTAACACGCCTGATAGTCGGGTAAATAAGGACAGAGTGATGCTGTTATTTGTCCCTGATTATTACATAAAATAAATATTTCCCAGATGGTGGCTCGGTGACTTAGCTCTGTCGCTTTGCACTTCCAGGGTCTGGGTTCGAAGATATACAGAGTAGGTTAACTGGCCTCCCCGAATGACCCGAAGTGTGTGAATGCGAGTGCGAATGTTAACCGGAGGTCATAAAACGTGAACAAATACAATGATAATCACCACCGGCCCACACACGAGGTTCCTACTGTAGACATACGGGTGGAATATTTAAGTAACGGATATGCATATGTGACCTTCTCTTACCTCTCACTACAACAACCCCCTTCTGTTTTTCTTTAGGTCACTCTCTCACTCATTTTCTTCCCACACAGCCAGATTTCCCACACTGCATTATTCCTGCAGAGCAAGGTCTGGTTGTCATGTGACCTGAGCTGCAGTGCTGCTGAATCAGTGACTAGTCATTTACTTCTCACCTCACTCAGCACTTTTATTCCCCCTCTCCATCATTCTTTTTAATGCATTTTCTTTCTGAGCTTTGTTTTAGTCTCTCAGTCATTTATATACAGACGGAGTGTTTTTACCAGTCAGGGTAATACATTACAGTCTCAGGTTGTACCCGCTTGTTTTTATCTTCACCTGCATTTAGTTGCTATTTTTATGGTCAGAAAGAATCCCTTATGCTTACATTACAACATGCCGAGACCAGTATTAGCACATATGTAATAAACATTATTTTCCTGAAAACATACAATTCATGAATTGAATGTACTCTATTTATAACTCCACTTGTAATGAGTGCCAACCAGATTTTATTATACATAGACCATCATAATTTTTTCAAAGCCTAATAAATGTCTAGTTTAACAATTAACTAGGTTGCATACTTGCCCAATGGACTGCCATCATAGAGATTATCAGCGCATACGCCACCATAAATGAACATTCATCAAAGTATAAAACAAGGCAGAAAACAGAATAGTCACAAATGTAGTCATAAAAGTCTTCCCTTTGCTGTGCCCCCTTACTTTTTGCAGCTATACCACAAATGCCTGTGTTGATGCCAAAAATGCAAAGATTATGATCTTTTGTCTTTTTTCTGTGCTTGGGCCATTTTGTCAACTCTTCAGAGTCTTCAGTCCTTGTTTAACATATCTGCATACTATCTTGTTCTCTCTCTCACTCTCTCTCTTAAACCAACATAATAATGCTAAATTTTAAATGAACAGCTCATGTACAGTGTTATAACTTTAAAACGTATTGGCTAAACCAAGAAAAAAAAAAAAGAAATGAACTCAACAGGCTATAAGAATAAATCACTACCTTAGATGTAATGGGTTTTCCTTCCTCATAGTGAATCTCCACATAATCGGAAGATAGTAGGTCACTGTAACACAGACAGAAAAACAAGCATTATGACTTCCTACAGCTGTGGGTTTCTGCTGCTGAGTTATGATACTGCAGAGCACAATACAGTATGAGCATCTCTCGGCCAGGGCAATGCAAGAACCACTGTAGAGGTGTTGCTAGTCAGGATTGGGTTTTTTGTTCATGTACATCGTCATAATCCCTTTGATAAAACAGTAAACGGGTAATTCATAGTTTTCAAAAATACACAGCCCATTGTGGGAAATTGCATGGATGAATAAAACAACAGACAACAGTAAAAACAGTGTGTACCTGCACACTAATGCAACACATGTAGAACTTTATATGTTCTACATATGAACATAAAATATGCAAACATGCATATTTTATGCAGATGCTTTGAGATTAAAGGTATTACTGCTCTATGATCTACACTGGGCATAAACTGATCAGCCATAACATTAACGCCTTAACATTGTCAACTATTCCATTGCCAATTGTATACCTGTAAACCGGTGACATGGTCATACTGTAGGTACCCAAGTCCAACGTACCTGCTGAGACCAAAGTCAGGTCCGATCCCACAGGAAAGCCAGTGCAATATAACTTGCAAAGAATTCAGTGCTGGTCACGATATAAAGGCTCCAGAACACACAGCTAGCAACGCATTGGGCCCAGCAAGCAAAGATTCCAAACTTCAAACTACCCAGACCCTAACTCAGTCCAGCCGAGCTTCCATAGATCCATCCGCCAGATAAACATGTTCGGCCCCACCTTGCCATCCAAGGCACCCAAAGGATCCACCGGTGATGTCCCAATGCCAGACACCACAGCACACCCCAAGAGGTCTTATGGGGTCATGTCCCAGGAGTCAGAGATGCCCAGGTAACCCAAGAGCAACCTAAAAATTACTGAGTAAAATGTTTTGCTTTATAATGTTAGCTGATAGCTGACCAGTGTATAAAGATTACACAAAATTTAATTCTCTTAGATCTTAAATGTCTGCAGTCCTTGTAATCCAAGGTTGGTTATCCTGCAAGCAGATTTAATTTAAGTTGGCTTGTAAAACTAATAAAATGTAAATACACTAACCAATCATGGTGGTCTTTTCGGTCATATTAAACAATGTTAGTGCTCCCAAGAAAAAAGTGTCTGATTATCTAATGATGTTGATCTAATATAAAAATCAACAATAACTCAATGAAGAGAGTATGGAAAGGAGAAGAACTGGTTAGTAGGTGGTAACCACTAATGGTAGAATATTATGTACAAACTGTTTTGAAAACTGTATAGCCACTATTGTTCATTATATTTACTGTAAATCTATATCACCAGACTGTCCAATTTGACAGCAGGGCTTTCCAGGGGTTGATCTAGTGATCTACCACCCGAGAGCTTTTACTGGTACTACACTTAAATCTAAATCAATGTGCTCCTAAAAGCATTGACTGCCAGACATTAGGTGTGTTTGTCATGCCCATGCAGACTACAACTCCACTTATCCTCAGCCCATGACCTCCTCACATGAACTTCAATTATACTCCTATTCCCATTCACAGTCCCTAATTACTACCTCAGCAAACAGACTTTCAAAGCCTGGCTCCAGCACTGTCTCTGTAATTATTCCAAGCAACTGCTGTATGCCTATCCTGATTAGAGTTTTGACCCTAGACTGCTTCACTTCACTGATTTATTCTTGTCTAGTTTATACCTGTTTGCTGCTTTCCTGACCTTAGGCTTCTGAGCATTGCCTAGCTCTTTAGTTTGTTTGCCATGTATTCATCAGTTTTAATGAAACCAGAACACATACTTGTATTTGTGTAGCCACGTTATGACAGTAGACTCCGTCTGAAGAAAACATCGAGGGTTCAGCAAATTCTGTCAAACCCTCTCTGCTCAAGGCCATGTACTCGACAAAATTCCCGTACTCCATTAAAAAGTCTTCTACGTCTCTGAGTCTCGCTTCACTCTCACTGATAAGTATAAGAGTGTTTTCCAAGTGTCAAAGTTCCCGATGACATTTCTCTTTTTTTAAGAGATCAAATCTGGCAAAGACAAAACAGTTCCGCTCCTCTCACCAGTCACTGGGAGGGTGTTTTCCTGGATAAGTGCAATGTGTTTCCTGACTCGCCTGATGCCAGTGGAATAGGTGACAAAGCATCCTCCTGAACCTCGTTTTACAGGCACAAGGTGAGCTCATTCATTTGGGACACTTATTTATGTCTGAGCACAGGCTGGAGAACGATCAACCTTCTCCATTCTCCTTCTCCACGTGCTTATAAGCTAGACTAAATCAGAGAAGGTGATAGATGGAAAAGGGGCTTTCAGTAATCATCATCAACTACATAGATTATATTCTGGTCTTCTCTATCTGATCTAGAAGATCTCTCGGAGAGCTGCGAGTTTGTGTTAACATTACTACAACATGAATTAATCTGGGACTGACAGGAAATCATAAAAAGGGACGAGCAAGGAAGTCACCATAGCCAACTGACAACTAAACCAGGAGAGAATTACCATCTACGCTACATCTGGTATACAGTAATGACGGGAATATTCAGAGACTGTTGTGTGCGGAATTCACCTTCAGCTGTTGTGTTCTCCACACTTCCTCCCAGGCATCTGTGTCTGACTCAGCGAGTACAAACAAACACACACAAACAAGCACACATACTGTACATGTACACACACACACACAAACACACACACACAAAAAAAAAACAGCTTTCTTCTCACTTGCACTTTTGGACCCAGATACATTTTTCTTCAACCTTGGGTAAATGTTTTCAGGGCAGAAACAGTTTCATCACAAAAATGAAACTGTTTGAAAAAAATGTGTGTATGTGTGTGTACGAGAAATAGACCTCACACGTTGTGGCCTTTAAATATGGAGTACCAAATGCAGAGCGTGTTAGACAATTTAGATCAGATTAAGGGTGTTTTTAAAGTTGGGAGCTGGTGAGGAGAATCAGTTATGCGGCAGCCTGAGGGTCAATGTGCATATGTGTGTGAGTGCAAAAAGAGAAAGAGAGCACGAGACAGAACGAGATGATGCTGTCATTGCCCGTGTTTTCTTAATGGCTTTAAAATGGATTAAATGGAACAGTATGTCCTAAATTATCATTGTGTGTCTATGTTAAAATGTTAAATCATGACAACTAAAAAACAGCATTAATAGACCTTCCACTTTAACTTCAAGCACACTTCTAAATCTAAACAAAGCCCTCCACTCCACTGACTGGACCAGTACCAAGAAAGATCTAATTACATGCTATAAAACTAAAAGCACTCCGAGGTCCATAAGTGGCTGAATGCATAGTAATATCAGTTCCCACTGCAGCGCGACGTGTAGGACTAAGCAGAATTGTGCGGCGCAGGTGCAGTGAGGGGAGGAGGCCAGAGCAGCACTATAAGAGCAGGAGTCACTGGCTACATGTTCAGAGATTTCTATATTTAGATCAGATCATTGCTGCTGCACAGCCTCGGCGACTGCTGCAGTGTGTTTAGAAACTATAAGACGAAAGATTTTCTTGTCACAAACTGCGTGAACCCACGGATAGACCATACAGGTGACCCTTTAAGTGGGAAACGGCAAATCTGTCTTTTTCTATGTACCTAATGTTTCAGGAATATACTAAAGCATAGATTATATTTTTCAGTTAATGTTTGTTGAATAATACTGCTTCAGTATATGCCTTAAACAATGGATGGATGGATAGATGAATCCATACAACTCCACTTATGTATGTATGTATGTATGTATGTATGTATGAATGTATGGATCCATACAACCCCACTTATGTACTGGCCAAAAGTTTGGAGACACATTCTCAGTTTGAATTTGTATTATGGCAAGAAAAAAGCAGCTAAGTAAAAAAAAAAAACGAGTGGCCATCATTACTTTAAGAAATGAAGGTCAGTCAGTCCAAAAAATTGGGAAAACTTTGAAAGTGTCCCCAAGTGCAGTCACAAAAACCATCAAGCGCTACAAAGACTGGCTCACCGCCCCAGGAAAGGAAGACCAAGAGTCACCTCTGCTGCAGAGGATAATACATCCGAGTCACCAGCCTCAGAAATCACAGGTTAACAGCAGCTCAGATCAGAGAGCAGGTCAATGCCACACAGAGTTCTAGCAGCAGACACATCTCTAGAACAACTGTTAAGAGGAGACTGTGTGAATCAGGCCTTCATGGTAGAATATCTGCTAGGAAACCACTGCTAAGGGCAGGCAACAAGCAGAAGAGACTTGTTTGGGCTAAAGAACACAATAAAGAACACAATAAAGAAAACTCTTTGAATGAGAAGGTGTGTCCAAACTTTTGGTCTGTATTGTATGTATGGATGTAAGTATGTATGTATGTATGTAAGTATGTATGTATGTATGTATGTATGTATGTATGTATGGGGATGGCTATTTTCTTGATCCTGATCTATTCCAGACATCCAGTAGCAACAGAGTCAGTAACACATAGGCAGCTTTGCTGATGTGCTTGCACACTATATCTTACATACGGTCAGTAGACACAGGGTAATGTGAGAACTTACCTAAACTTACTAGTGCAATGCTAAGAACAACTGTATTTATAACAAAGTGACAACGGAGTAATAGTAAATAGTACTGTTATAATAATTATAATAAAGTAATAATATATAACAACAATTATTATTATAATAAAGTCATAATTATATCCATTATTACTACATCTCCTCCAAGCTTTTCATAAAATGCAGTAAAACCGGAACAAATTCCTATACATGTGTACAAGTATAGCAAGTGTTGCAAGTAATGCAAGAAAGCCTGAGGGAAAAAAAAACAGAGAATCAAAAAGCACTCGGTCCTGTCCTCAGAGCATCTCTTCTGCATATCAATTAAGTCAAAGGACTGACACGGTTCATTCTCTATTCAACTGCAGGATTCAAAGTGTCTCAGGACATGAGCCAGCAGTCCTCACACCAGCAAAAACCAGCTCTCTCTCTCTCACACACATTCGCTCTGACAATAACGGGCATGGAATATGACCGACATTTAAGTAAAGAAAGAACAACTGTCATCATTCATGCCTGGCAGATCTTGAGCAGCATCTAATATTGATCCTGTACTGCATTTCTACCTCATTACAAGTTCCAGCGTATTAATGAACTATCCATCTAATAGCATATTATACAGTACATACGACACAGAACAAAGTGAGGAATGCAAGTCTGGAACTGCTAATGTGGGTGACGTCTTTTTTCTGCATCCACTGTGCCTGCCTCGTTAAAGACACTTACATGGTGAGCTGCGAGTTTCAACACTAAACACACTACAATGTTCAGTGATTCAGTGTCATCTCAGCCCTGAGTGGCATCTGTAAATCACCAAACACACTAGTTATGTAGCCATAATGGAGTCTAAGAGATGCCTTAACTCAGACCTCTGTCTCCACATCAAGGATTCTATAGTAAGAAGCATATTGCTTAGTCGGCAGAGCTTCACATTATGACTGAAAAATATTGCAACTGTATTACTAAATTCGGGCTTTTTTAATGAATAAAACATTTTTAATTACAGAGCAACTTTTTTTATTGCAACATAAAACAATCCACAAATCTACAGTATGTCTGTCTCTCAGCAGAAAGTGCTTTTTAGCTGTACTGTAGGCTTCTATGATTAAGCTTAAAACTATGAGGGTGAGTCAAAAATGAATCTTTTCTTATATAGAAAAGACAAATTCATAACTATTTTTCGACATAATTTCCTTGCTTTTCAATACGCTTTGTCCATCTGTCAACAAGCTTTCGTATTCCCTCATTAAAAAATTTTTTAGGCTGAGCTGTAAAACCATGAATGCACCACCATCTTCACTTCTTCCTCAGAAGTGAATCTTCGTCCTCATAGGGTTGCTTTCAGGGAACCAAACATGTCTGATGGAGCAAGATCAGGACTATAGGCAGTTTTAACACCTCAAAATGAAGTTTATGCAGAGTGTCAACAGAGTGGGCACAAGTGTGCGGACATGCATTGTCATGCAAGACCACAACACACTTGGATAGCAGTCCTCTGCATTTAATCCGAAGTTTAGGCTTCAGCTCTTCAATAATCATTGTAATGAGCACTGTTTATTGCTGAAGCTTTTTCCTGATAATGTTCCAATACTGGAAACCATTGTAAATCCCAGAAATCTTTAAGCATAATTTTTCAAGATGATAGTTGACTTTTAAGCTTTTTCTTGGTCTGCAATTGAGGATGTTTCCATTCAATGTTCTGCCATTTACTCTCAGGCTCGTAGTGATGAATCCATGTCTAATCACCAGTAATGATTCTCCTTAAGAAACGTTCATCTTCCTTAGAGTATCGGTCTAAATTTAGTTTGCAGATATCCGAACACTTCTGTTTATCCTCTTCCGTGAGTTGTTTAAGCACCAGGTACACCGTCAAACCACATGGGGCATTCATGTTTGCTCTCACAGTCGTTACAAATGAACTGATGTAGCATGTTCAACCTGCACAGCAGTGACTGGGGAAACAGTAGCCTTGAAACAAAAGCGCTGATAAGACAGAGCGGCCAACAGAAGTTTTAAAATAACCGGATGGTAGACAATTTTTTACTCACTGTGCAGATATATTGGAATGCCAGTTCTTCTAACACAGCACGTCTGAACTATAACCGTGTCTTTTAGCTGTGGAGCCACAGCACATTGACAGTCTTGTATTGACCAGGCTGAGATAATGTGAAACCTAATAGACCATGTCTCATGCATCCATGTGAGATATGTCTATGTGACTGTAACCAAACAGAACCAAATCTATGTGTTACATTGTGAAATACACCATAACACCACAACAGGATTTAAAGGTTTGTTAAGAATAGAAGTCCATACATGTTAATACTCACTTGTTTAATATGAGGTCTAGTATGAATCGGGATCCAAAAGCCTCAAGCTGAAAACTGGCTTGAGCCAAATGGACGACCTAAAGAAGTGAGCAGGAAAAAGAAGTGCTTTTAGTCAAGAATCCCATCTGATAAATTTAACACAGCCAGTGAAACACAAAATCTAAACACAACATAGCTACACTTTACAGTGTTGCAGTAAACCGAGCGCTGCATCATGCACCTTGCCAAGAAGATTAGCTGCTGCCAGCTACCAGACAGGAAAAAAAAGCCAGATTTCCCCAAGAGGGAAAAAATACTGCAGTCTAATCTCTTATTTCAATATCTCTAGCCTTGACATCCCTAGCAAGGCTATTACAGAGACACCAAAATGCACCGGAATTCAATTTGCATCAATTATTTCAAACAAGACAACAACGCACACTCTCACCTGGCCCTGCTGGCCCGGGACCTTGGCCTGAGTGTTCAGATTATGGTAAGTGCTCTCGGATTCCTCATTCAGGTAGTAAATGAGGCGAGACGGGTACGTGATGGTGTGCTCCGCCTCCTTGGTGCTCCCATTGTGTGTTGAAGATGGTGCAGTGGCATCCTGCTCCACCCGCACTGAATCCACAACATCCACAACAGACTCATTCTCTACTGACACATACAGTATACATGTATATAGACACACAGCAAAGATCACACCGTTAATCTTATGAGTCACTCATACACTAGATGAACAATGTATAGAATACTGTAAGAAGCAAAAATGATTTGACACATTACCAAAAACAGCACAGTCATCGCACTTTTTGTAGAGATTAATCAACAACAAAGACTGCAGATAAGACGACATACACAACAATACAGGTATAATAAAAAAAAAATAATAATAATAATTATAAGTAGAAGTAGTAATATGGCAGTTATTAACTTTTTTTTTTTTACACATTTCTTTTAGCAATAAGAGTTACATTTATGTCACAGGTTTTTATCAATGTATACATCTGAACATGTGGAACTGTGCATTCAGATGATGCATATTTTTGCAGGACAGATCTTATGCATGCTGCACACACAGGACAAATGTATTGTGGCTGTGATAAGCACCGAGTCTCCCTCCCTTCCTCACTAAGGACACTTTGCTCCTGCACTGTCCGCAGCATCCACACACAGGACGTCCTTGCCCTAACCCAACCCAAAATAAAACTACCCACACACACACTCACACGCACACACTGAGAGAGAGAGAGTTTAGCCGTCCGCTCCAGCACGCTGTAACTGTATGAGTGACAGCAGCACTTTTCGTTCCGCTACTCACCGCGCGCTGCAGTGCTCCCAGATGACTGCAACCCGGAAACGAGGATGCTCGCGAGCAAAATGGAGAGAAGCGTCAGATGCATGATGCATAGTTGTCGGATTGTTGAATAGCAGTGTTATGTGAGCGCATGAATGCTGCGAGTAGCCATCACGGTGTGAGAAGGGCTACATGGTCTCTGCAGCGAGCTGAAGCGCAGCGCAATGCGAGGAGGTGCTCAGCTCAGCTGCATGCGAGTAATGCTGCTCTGTGCGCTCATGAGGGTACTGACTGCGTCCGACTTGCGCAGACTGTGCGCGGCTCATTGGTAGTCTACTGAACGGGTGATTAGAGATTTTTATTTAAAGTGGCAGGAAGTACCTTTTTTTTGTTGTTTGTTTTTCTCCCATTTATTGGATCAGTGCAGGAAGTACATGTTCTATAAAAATTATATCACAGAAACATTTCTCATAAAGGAGTCTTTCCCACATTCCTGAATTGGATCCCAGTGCGAACTCAAGATCGTAGGAAAATCGAAGGGAGATCACTACGATGTTCGTCACACAGTGGTATCTCGACATACGAATCTAATCCGTTCCAGAGGATTCGGTTCCTCCATAATGTAAATGCACATAATCCATTCCAGCCCACCAAAAATATTAACAATACTAGCGTAAGTACCGGTCATTGACGGGAAAAAAAAAGTTTGTAGAAAAAAGGCTAAAGCTAAAAATAATCTGATAAGCTTTAATATAATCAGTGATATTATCATTTCAGGTCGAAGCCCATATACATGTACTACCTATACGGCAGTATTATCGCTTATTTTAAAGTGGATTATAAAATGCAGCACATAACTCTTCATACCATCGCCTTACCTTAACGTTTTGATCTATTTTTGGGTGCATATTAAACTTCCGGCAGATATCTAAGTGAAAAAAGGTTTATTAAATTCTGCTCCGCGGACAATTTAAGACGCTCACAGTTTGGCGCATGGGCAGTACGCTGTCAAAACTTGTGGTGTATAATCTGTCACAAAACTGCTCAAAACTTCCTCCATTGTCTGACCAACGTACAGACAAAATTTTGTCTTCTTTTATTTATATAGCTTGTCAATTTCCAACACTATATTCATATTTTTGTATATAAAAACAATCAAAAAATGTAGAAAGGATATGTAAATAAAGTAAAATATAAAAATAAATAGAAATGAAACCTCATTAAACCTTAATTTATGATTCCTCTTTCTTTGCTTTTCTTCTGGCTATCGGCCTTTTTAAAATTCTTGGGACCCATGAGGTGGTGCTGTGTGTTCACTAATTCTTGCACAAATATTTAAAAAACACAAACAATTACATAAACTCTCTTCGCTTTCCACTGATACAAACAAGTTCTAAACAGCTTCCAGGCATCCACGCGACCTAGCCAATGTTCGGTTTGGTTCGGTTCATTCGTTCGTATGCCGAAAAATTTGTCATATGCCGATGTTAAGTCGAAAATTTGTAATGCGGAGCATTGGTGAGGTACCATCGTAGTGTGGTATGGCTTGTCATGGTTAAATACAAATCACAGCTGTTAAAAAAACTTTTCTACCATGATTGAAAAGATGAAATGTAGTCGTCAACTAAGAAAAACATCTCATGTACTGTAGAGGTATGTAGAACTGTTTATAATTGATGTGGATAGCTTTGAGCTGGCACAACTGGTACGCTCATAATAAAATCTCATACAGTGGGTTGAGCAAACCTGATAAAAAGATTTGTTCGGATGGAAACCATGTATATAGAGAGAAAGAGGAAAGAATGGAAAGGTCCTAGTAATGAGAAAATGAAATATATAATTATTTTAACCTAAATGAATTAAAATGTATCATATTTGGCTGGAAAGAATTCTGTTTTATATATTACTTTTTCCCAGCAATCTATTCCTCCAATGTCCTGACACTAGAACTATTCTGTATATGTACTGCAGTTTGTTTTAAAAACAAATGAAGCAGATATGTAATCCATTCAATGGTGTTAAAATCTGTATTGCAGCTTCAAATGAATCACTCAACCATCCATTTATCTTATGTAGAGGGGTATGGAGAGCCTGGAGACTATCCCAGGAAATGTACAGTATGGCACAAGAAGGGGAAAAACCCTGGATGAGGTGCCAACCCGTTGCAGGGTATCCAAACAATCATCTGAATGACTTCTAATGATGCAAAAAGGACCCACTGGATTTATGGAGTGTTTTCTACAAATACCAAACATTAATTTGTTTATTCAAATTATAAAGTTCTTGCTTTATCCTGAAGGGGGTGGTTGATGGATCCAGAACATTGAAAACATTGTGAAACATATTGAAACATATTGAAACACTGACTATAAAGCAAACTGTTAAAAAAGTTGTGATGACTTACATTAAGTTCTGAAATGTAACTGTACAGTACCGCTACATCTATTCATCTAAGAAGACTACACTGTTCAAAAATCTAATCTAGAATGCTTGAAAGTTTTTTCTATTGTGTCTTTTGGGAAGCATTAAACCTATGGAGAACCAAAAAATAGGCTGTTTTCCTTTTACAAAGGATCCTTTTAAAAAGTTACAGAAAGAATCCCTTGAAGAACTCTTTCACTAAATGTGTATTTTAAATATAAAATATTATACCATATAATATACCATAATAAGAATTTATTGTATGAAAGTTTTGAAGCCTATCCCAGGGACTTAGAGCGCACACCGGCTAAGTACAGTCAGTCTGGTTAATCCTAATTTACATATCTATGCATATATTTCTTTTAGTACATGGTAAATCTGTATGGTAAATGGTTTATTTCATACCTATATTATTTTAAAGTTGCAAAATATCATGCTTTTTTTTTTTTTTTTACTTTAAAGTTTAATCGTTTGATGTGTGAAGAAAGAGCATGACTAATGCACTTCCTGGACATTTTCTTTTGGGTTTGCAGCTGTGTAACATCTGTTTTGACTTTTTCTTTTTAGTGTGTAGTGTCTGGTGGACACAAGGCTATTTTCCTGTCATCCCTGTTGTATTATTCAACATGTACCTGCACTTTATTCATACAGCATATGGTATATACAATACATCACTATAAATATAAAAACTAATATTACTAATATTTATTTACAATGTTAACATAAAAAAACAAATAAAGTAAAATTAGGGGGAACATATCAAATTTGCATTTGGAGTTAACAGTACAGTACGGACAAATCCATTGTTAATATTTGTTTTTATTCATTCCTGTACCATGTATCCTGTAAATATAGTATTTATTTATTTTAACAATTAAAAATATTTTATTTGTTACATACACAATCATCAATATTATATGCAGTGAAATGTTTACAGCCAGTGACCAGAAAAATAAAAATAAATGTAAGGTAGTTCAAACAAATCAATGCTAAAATAAAATGAAAGTTAATAGAAAACAGAAAATAGAGTAAAATGTACAAAGAATAAGAATAAAAATGTGAAAATATGAACAAAATGGATTCAAATTGTTCATAACAATGTGTATCAATGTCATGTTATAATAGAGAAGGTAACTGACATAAGGATGGGTGGCAGCAGCAGTTATGATTGTTAGTCAGTTCACCATAACAAGCAGTAAGAAGCCTGTTGCTTAACCATGCGTTATCTTACTGTTAACTAATTCTCTGTATACTACCCTTCTATTGCATCCTGCTTCTTATACCTTTTGATGTAGTTTCTGAAACAGTAGTTGAGGACTGACACTTAAGTATTTCAGATTTGCTTTCTGAAAGTATGTAAACACCTGACCATTGCCGTCCCTTTGCTGCTATAACAGAGTAAAATCTTCTGGAAAGAATTTCCAATAAATTCCAGCTTCACGTTCTGGACGACTAACTTCAAGGTCGATGTGCAGAGCAGGAAAATGTATAATGACCAAGACCAATAGTAATGTATTTACATGTACCTCGATTTTTATTTAAGACTGACCTGACAATAAATAAATAAATAAATAAAAAACATGAACAATCCCTTTAAATTTTTACTCTCTTGACCCCAAACAATAGGACCATGTGCTACTGTCTGTATTCATACTCATAATACTCCACAGTGCCAGCATATTTCTGCTGTACTCAGGAGTACAATTTTCTACAAAGATAAGTTCACAAGTTCATGTTATTGAAAATCAAGTACAGAGAAAGAATACAGGATAATAAAGCATGAAGACAATCCATTACAGGATGCCAAGAATCTAGGAGTTTCAATCTACCATCATGGGTATAATATTTCTTACATTATTGACATTCTTTCTCTTGGATACATAAAGGAACTAAGAAACTGCCAGTCAGTGGAAACTTTTAAAATGCTGTTCTAAAATAATGAAATTACCAGATATTTTTTAAAATTGCATTGCAATGAATGAAGCTGGAAAACGCAGCATTATGGCATGAAGAGACTT
The DNA here is from genome assembly GCA_011419295.1 of Clarias macrocephalus. Taxonomy (NCBI): domain Eukaryota; kingdom Metazoa; phylum Chordata; class Actinopteri; order Siluriformes; family Clariidae; genus Clarias; species Clarias macrocephalus. The sequence goes on along the minus strand of JAAGKR010000323.1, from coordinate 118,510 downwards.
TTTCCTAAATCCAGTTTTGTATTTTATCCGTCTCTGCAAGTTTAATTGATTCCAGTTATGTTTCTGCATTTGTAAACTTTGTTTGCTTACTCACTGCAAACTTGAGTTTAAATACTGTGATAAATATTTTACTTTAGTGTTGTCACATCACACAAATCCATATAGTGTATAAACTCGAGTACTTATCGTTTCCATTTTTAATTCTGTCTTCGGCTCTCACAAAGGCACAAGCAGAGTCAAGACTGAATACTGAGCCTATCTGTGTATAAACTGGACTATAGCCACAATGAGGTAATATTTTTTTAACACTGATCACACCCGGTATCCGGTGTCTCCTTGCCAACTCCAAAAGACAGGCCCACCATAAGCCAGCGTCCCACATCACACACCGCACGTATCAGGGATATACACTTATGGTTTAAGTTTACATTTTTTACATAAAAAAAAACACCCTGCATTCCAAACCCTCAGACGTTTTGCTGATAGTAACACTTAATGTTAGGTTCTTTTTAGTGTTATCTCCAGAGTTGTTTTTTTTTTTTTTACTTGTTGCTCAATGTAGTCAGAATTTGACTTTTGTGAAACCTCTAGCTTAGATTTCTGTTATCAATTTTCATATTTTACATCAAGATTAATGAAATAAATTATACTTTTATCACATTGTGCTGAACATTCAGCTATTGCTACATCCTGTTTCTACCAGTTATATAAGTTTTATCTGAAGTGGTACTGAATAGTAGGACTTTTGCATGCTTATACTTCAGCTCCTCTGGTATTGTCCACAAGAGGCAAGTCTAAACATGATAGCTACACGACTAAACAGGGTATAGATACACTTGGATACAGACTCTGAAACTCTTAGTAGATCAAAAATTCACCCTTTTGCAGATAAAAACGTATCTTCATACAGGGTACTTTATTACACAAGAAAATCAAAGCAAAGGAAAGATAACAGCCGGTGATGGAATTTCTTCTGAAGAAAGTCGTTTGGGATATTGCCGAGAACCTCCTGAATCTGTGCCACCAACTGCTCCAGTGTGCGAGGCTTTGTCCTATACATCTTCTCCTTTGCCTAGCCCCACACGGAACAATCACAAGGAGTGAGAGCTAGACTTCTTGGAAGCCATTCATCGTCCATGTCGTCCCAGCCCCCTCGAAAACCCGGGTCTAACCACGCAAGCCCAGTAAGAGCAAAATGGGGTGGTGCACCATTGGGTTGTGCTCCAGTTATACTACATGTTTTATAGCCATTTAATATTGCCTAGTTCATTTTCACCCACGCTGTACATACCCAAGAGGATGACCTCTCCTTCTCTTTGCTTTACTCTAATCTTGAGTGAAAGTACATTTAGAAACACAGAGCAAAATGTGGGATCACATTGAGGATTTAGCATGCAGCCCTATGTTTATTTAAACTTAGGGCCAGTTTAGAGTAGACATTCAACCTTCTGGCATGAGAAACGTTGTAGAAACGCAGACACAGAGTGAACATCGGACGAGGTGGTACCAAAAAGATTTGAGACTAGTTTTGTAACACGCCAACAGATGGCAGCACTTGGCTGCACACACAACCACAAGGCGCAACGACCTTTATAAGTCAGTGTGCTAAAAGACATTATCCTGTGTTCATCGGAAACTGTGCAACTGATGCTATGGTGCCATCTCATGGACTGCAGATCAGAACAAACAGCGAACATCGAATTCTGCATGTTTGACATAATTTGGCAAGTTTAAGCGTGATGCTGCAATAAATCGTTTGTGGTGTTTTGAGTGGCACGCAGAAGAACATCACTGAAAGATAGCGAGAGATCACTAAGACGTTTAACGAGTTCAACCCCCGAAAATGTCAAAACCATTGAGCAACTTGTGCTTGATGATCACCGGGGAACGGTCCACACACAACATTGCTGCCATTGTCTGTGTGTGATACAGAACAGTCCAGGCAATCTTCACGTGTGTTTTGAACATGTGCACTGTTGCTGCCAAGTTTGTCCCTAGGCCTCATGTTGAAGTCTGCCAAGAACTCCGTCAGCATGCCGTGGATGAGCCGTCCTTCATGTCAAGGATCATTACCGGTGTCGGAGCAACAGTATTCACAGTGGAGGAGCGCAGGCCCTCAGCTTGACCAAACGCATGTGCATCATCCTTTTTGATTGTTTTGCCAATTGCGGCATTGTGCATTAACGATTTGTCTCCAGGAGCCAGACTGTCAGTAGCGAACTCAGCCAGGTTTTAGGGGTTCTGAGGTTATACATATGGGGAAAAAACAGAGCTTTTAAACAAAGCTCAAAACTTTTTGATACCACCTTGTAGAAACAGTTGGTAACGCTTGCTCAGGACCGAACCATGGGGTCGCAACAATACCTCAAGGACCACATTATCATCAGCATTATTATTAATGATTATTGATAATATTAATAATAACAATAATTATTATTATAATCTTTACAATTATGATTATATACTTATTGTTATACTAATAATAATAATAATAATTATTATTAATTTTATTATTGTTGTTGTTATGCCTGCTTATGGATTGCACTGAGATTTTTTTTTTTTTACCTCCTGCAGAGTGTGTTTTTGACATTCCTCCCGTCATTCCGCTGCAGCTGCAGTGTGCGTGTGACGTGTCTCACTGGCGCGCGGACAGAGGCAGGATCTGCGCGCGCGGACTCTCCTCCTTCGCACTCGGGGTTCGAGAAATCGCGCTGAGCAGTCAGTCTAACAGAACAGCTGAAAGCGGAAGGGTGAGACTTCCAGAGCTTCTGGCCGGATCGCAGTCAGTCTGAACGAACCGATCGGTAAGTGCTTTGTGTTTATATAATACAATGTTTTCCCCCCCCCTCTTTCTATAGACGAGACCAGTGTGTGCTCCCTGTAATCTCCAGGCTTACACCGGGATAACGGGCTCGGTCACTCGCTTCAGTGTTCACTTTACTCTTCCACTCACGCGGCCACAACAAGGCATGTGCATGCAACAGGCATGCACTCATTTATCTAATTACTATAGCAGATTAACTATTTATTATAGACTACGAAAATGCTGTGTTTGTAGGACCAAGTGCAAGATTTAAATATTATATTTACATGAAAATATGCATATACAAATACTATTCACAAAAGAAATATGCTTTTGGATTAAATACATTAATATGCAATTTATTTAATATCAATGTATTTAACCATAAAATACATATTTTGCATAGTTTTATATATGACATTAAATTATGATATACTATATATACTAATATAAAATGTATTAAATTAAAATAAAAAAAGAACATAATGTGTATTATGTCATGTTATCTTATAAGCTTTCAAATTTCAAATGTATTTCAATATAGCAGTCCTAGTTATACTAGAAAGAAAAAGTGGACAGCACAGTATATTTACATCCGTAATGGATTACCTCATATCATGATTCAAACAAATCCATTCATTCATTCAATGTATTCATTAATGTATTATTTAAATAATCTAGGAATCTATATATGAACTTTTTAGTTTTATTTTATTCGATCCATCTCACATGATCATCTATCGTCTTACCCAATTTACAAAATGTAATGCAACAGGTCAGAAGGACACTTCCACTATGAGTATAAACAGTTACACTACACATTTACCACTGTTTACAGCAGCAGCTTGAGTCTTCAGTAAAGACGCAGTCACAAACTCACTCACACACACACACACACACACACACACACACACACACACACACACACACACACACACACACACTTTCATATGTGAAAGCGTTTAAATTGAATGATGCATGATGTTTAAATGAAGATTATATGGCTGGGAGGGGAGAACCTATTGACTGTGTGGCTAGCCTGTGGCTGAGATTTTTCCTGACTGTGGGGAGTTATGTGAGCTGACTGACAAGTATTTATAAAAACTCATAGCAGGAACATGCACTAGGAGGAGACAGGAAGACAGGATTGGGAGATGATTAGCAAAGGGTCACTTTGTGTAACTTCTACACTGATATACAAGGTATGAGAGAGGATGTCTCCATTAGTACCACCATTTTAACCTCCCTGTGCTTGTCACTTAATGTATGTCTCTCTCTCTCTCTCTGCCTCTCTTTCACGCTTTGTCTCTGTTTTTTCCACTTACAGAGTTGATTCTGTGGTTGAGACTGTTTTTGTGGAATGAAACAGTAACACCCAGCAGGGAGGGAAAATCTGACCTCTTAAACCCAGAGGTAGCTCAGAACTGTGGATTAGTGCAAAACTGTCAAGCTACTACACAAGGTAAGACTCATTTTCTGCAGTCTCTCATGCAGAGATTTTATTAAGAACTAAATAAGTTCAGCGCATCTAACATCACTTTTCACCAATGAGGGTAATTGCCAGAACCTTCTCCACTTTAGAATTACAAGGTTGCCAATGTTTACTTTCAGAATACAGTAAAACTGCGATGTTTCAGCTATAAGTATAGCAGCGTTGCTTTAAAAAAATAAAACATTTGTGACTTCTTTTTCTCCACAGTGACTGTCATAGAATCTCATCTCTAAAATGATGGACCTGGAGAAAACCGATTATGGCAATGCTTCTTATGACTATTTGGAGTACGGGGACTTTGAAGAGATAAAAGAAGAGGATTACGTCCAGAAGGAGACTCTCCATATTATTTCTGTGGTCATCTATTCTTTAGCGTTTGTGCTTGGTATAATGGGGAATGGCATTGTGATCTGGGTCACTGCTTTCAAAATCAAAAGGACAGTGAAAAGTGTGTGGCTGCAGAACCTTGCTATGGCTGATTTTGTGTTTGTCCTTTTCCTACCTTTCTCTATTGATTATGTGCTGCGTGACTTTAATTGGATCTTCGGCTTGGCGATGTGCAAGCTGAACTCTTTTGTGTGTACAATGAACATGTACGCTAGTGTGCTGTTCCTCACTGTGCTCAGTCTGGACCGCTACATTTCTATTGTGCACCTCAGTTGGAACCAAAGGTTCCGTACTGTGCCACTGGCCTGGGGAGTCTGTGTGACAATCTGGATTATATCCAGCCTCCTGAGCAGCCCAGCTCTCATATTTAGAGAAACACTACAGTATCAAAAAAAGGTTGTGTGTTTCAACAATTTCCATGAAGATTCAAATATCATTAGGTTGAGGCACTTTTCTATAGTGACTCTCCGCACCATAGTTGGCTTCCTCCTGCCATTCCTCACCATTTGTGTGACTGCAATATTATTGGCTATAAAGATGAAGCAGTTGGGCAATGTACACTTCTCCGGCTTCTCCAAAATGATCTCAGCAGTTATCGTGGCTTTCTTCCTGTGCTGGGCGCCATTTCACACCTTTAGCATTATGGAGCTCACTATGCATCACTCACTCTTTCTGGGGCATGTCCTGTCTGTGGGCTTCCCTCTAGCCACCAGCCTGGCTTTCTTTAACAGCTGCATCAACCCTATTCTCTATGGGTTGTTTAATAAGAATGTACGATCGATTGTTAAGAATTCCTGCATAAGCCTTACTAAGAACTCACTGAGAGAGCTTAACCATAACCTATCTGCCACTGAGACAGTTTCACTTCCACCTAGCTGCTCACCCGAAGAACCCTCTGCCTTGTCTACTGTCTGAAGAACAAAACCTAGAACATGAGCAATCAGACTTGCTAACTTCAACATTTGTGATGAGACTTGTATTTTACATACGTACATGCTTTAGAAAACTGATCGTATAGAAAAAAAAAACATTAACTTTATATTTAATCCATTTTTTGCACAAGTTAAGAAAAGTGCAAGGATCTTGACACAGAACTTCTCTTTCATTTCACACAAGTTTACCACCAGGGTTTTCCTTAATATAGTATTTGCTTTCTTTGGAGCTGGTCTTGTTTGCGTGCCAGAGAATAATTACTATAAATATTTCAGAGTGAAAAACATGAGCAGTTTTAGTCCCAACCACATCTCTTCAACTTTGTGAAAGTAGAAACCAGAAATTTTATCCATTATTGGAAAAGTTTCCAAATTGCTGTGATGACACTCTTTATGCAAACGAGGTGAGACCAAATGTTAAGTCTTACTGACCGATGCATTTTATATGTGAATAATATGTTTACAAGACAGAAATTAAAGCACTATTCTCCTTTGGTGATTTTAGTTCATTAATACTAACTTATTTAAAGTTACTCCCTAGCATTACGCATATTTTCTTGCCTGCTGGTTAAGATGTGGTTCATGACAAACAGAAAAAGTATTCCCTTGTTTGGAATAATAACACGGCCATGATTTATTAAAGTAACCCCCGAATCCGAGTAACAAGCTAAAGTATTATATCAGCTACACAGCACAGTGCTCAAACTTCTTGATTTGGACTGTTTGTTTTAGATATTTTTATAAAAAGTGTATTTATTGGAAACATTTTTTAACAAAATATTTAAAAGAGCTTTGAAAGAGGGGTTACGGGGCAAATTATAATACACTTTTATTATATATTTCTTGATATGTACAGTAGCTGCTAATTTGCTTTGTCTTATATTATATATATATATATATTTATATAATAATAAATATCTACTAATAACTGGAGTGCATTTATTGGTCTGTCATACTTGAAGGATCACACAGGGAATGGGTTCCAAATGTGGGAGTGGGCATTACTGCGTCTGCTGTCCAGCTTGGCTTGGCTTCGCTTCACTTGCCTTGCTGAAAATGGAGTTTGTTTTCAATAGTTGCTATTTCCTGGTATTTGTGACCATTGCTGCTTACTTCATGACAGATGAGTCACAGAGTCTGATATTCCAGATCCTACAAGGAATGGTGTGTGCGCGCAACTGAGTAATCAAAATGAATTGAGAAATGCTGCTTGCACCGGGATAAACGCAGCTATTTTTACAAGAAAACATTTAAAGGACATTTTTACTGAAATGAACTTGTCTGTACAAGGGCGTTTTCTTTACTCTATCAGCTTAACCCAGCTCCTTCTGCAGTGTATCAGAAAGATAACAGCTCCGACAGAAAGTTTTCAGACATTTTTAAGTGCATTCCTTTCCTAATTCTGTTCAATGAACTCAATTAGGCACTGCAATCAAATTGTGGACTGCAATCAAATTGTAGAAGCGTCTCAATGGCAATTGAAAGGAGTAGGATGTGCTGGAGCTCAACTGCCTGTGTAATAATACTCATTGGATGTATCATTCTCCAAGCACCTGTTTTTACTTTGTAATTGTTAAGTATTATGCACAGAATTATAAGGAAACAAGGATAAAAAAAATGTGAAAAACTTATGTCAATGTTGAGAGTTTAAAAGTTAAACAGGTTTAAAAGTTAAACAGGTCAGCTTAAACTTTTTAAGAGTTAAAAGAATCTTTGAAATAAACAATAGTTTGCATAAACCTATACTTTACATTTATCAAATTTAGTGTAAAATACAGTTTATTAAACGTGTTTGGATATAAAGCTGACCTTGAATCTGTTAGCAGGCAATCACAAAAATACACTTGCAAATAAATATTTTGTTAAATACTAAAGGGATACACATGACTATATAATGCTTGGACAACTAATTACTTGTTTTTACTGGAATGGAAAAGAGGATTCAAAACTGTTTGGGTGGTGTTCCAGGAAACTCATCAGAATGTAAAGGAAACACACAAAGATAGACACGTCATAGGAAAAGAAATCAGAAATGAATTAAACCAGAAATGGCTAAACTATCCTGTATCTGCAACCTGTTGACGAGGCATATCAGAAATAATAACAACAACAAATGTTTAGGAATATGTTTCAAAACATCCTGTTTCTCTAAAATCTGAATCAACAATTATTGAAATCTATTATGTTTATAACTGAAATCTAATTATTACTGAAGTACATTACACTTAGTCCCTGAATTAAATCATATATTTTTTAGTTTCAGGCACTCCTGTCAAACCAAATGATTCCTAGTCAGTTCCTGATGTTGGTGGGAAAATCGTTCACATAGATCATACACCACCTCAGAAAACAGAGATCATCACACCCAGAATTTGGTGGCCAAGAGAGAGGAAGAATGTGTGGCAGTAAACAAACCAGAAGAGAGACAAAGTATAAGACTTAATACATAAACACCTTGGGGGGAGACTTTCTTCCAGGACAAACAAAGACCAAGTTGATAACACAGAGGAGGATCGCATAGGAAATATAAGTAGACAAAACCAATACTCAATCTAAAGTTCAAGTACTTGCCTAAAAATGTACTTCAATAAAAATTTTTTTTTATATTTCTAACATATACTTTAAAACTTACTTTTATTACAGTCACTCCACAAATAAACAGATTTTTCAGAAGATATATTTGACTGAGTTACTGATAAGCAGGATTTCAAAGTATATATATATTTTTAAGTTGATGCCATTAATAACATCAGTGGGCAAGTCTAGTAGAAATTGATAGTGACAAGATTTTACTTAAACAAATAGCGGGTAGCATTGTTAGCATCTTTCATAGCTTAGGTAGCTACCGTTACCATGCAAGTCCCTGGAATTAAATATGGGCATACATATAAACATTGTTATTTGGGTGAAACACAAAACACTCAACAACTCTTTTGCTAGTTAGCGACATTACTCCTAATCTCACCCCAAGTGCTCCTGTTCGAGAGTCTTGGAAAAGAAGTCAGAAAAATCTGCAGCACAGAGACAAATCACTTTGGTGCATGTAAATCAGGATTGGTGTAATTGTTTTTTTCCCTGTGTTTCCCATGTGGGGTGTAGCTCAGTTGTGATATGGTGAGTGTGACGGCGTTAACAGAAATGAGCAGAAGGAAAATCTACCACATACGGAAAATACTTACTTAATACTAAAAAAAAAAAAAAAAGCTTAAACACAGTAATGACGTACAGTATCTGTACTTCATTACTTGCCACCTCTGATCATTACAAGACAGAAAGTAAACCAATAAAATGTTTTTTAAAAAACAGCCAAACAGCTCTACTGGAGACAGAAGTGACTGACAATAATAATAAGAGAAGTATAATGACGATGACAAGGGAGGATAACAAGAGGAGTGGTGTGTCTGTTGATTTGCACTTCACACCACTTATATGTTCTCCTTATCACTGTGTGTGGATGTGTTTTTATGTATTTTTGCTAGTGTGCTTACACTATCTTACTTGCTCCTACTGCTTGGGCAAACAAAATATACAGATAGGATTTTTTTTTAAATGCACGGCACAATACACAGATTACAGACTGGGTAACTTAAAACCCAAAACAATACAATACAAACAAAAATCAGTGGACAGGGAGTATTTTGCCTTTACTCTGAATTTAAGATGCCATGAAAAAGTATTTGCCCTTGTCCTGTTTTTTGGTTTTTTATCTTTGTCACACTTAAATTATTCAGATCATCTTACAAATGTTAATATTCTACGAAGATAATCCAACCAAATAGAAAATGCAGATGATTTCATTTATTAAGGGGAAAAAACTGTCTTACATGGCCCTGTGCGAAGAAGTAATTGCCCCCATGCTAAATCACGAATGAACTATGATTAACCACATTTCTTGTAAAGCTGAGTTAAATTTTACTTGCCACACACAGGCCTGATTACTGCCAGAGTTGTAAAATCCAGAAAATCACTTAAATAGAACCTGTTCACACTAAAAAGATCTAAAAAAAAAGCAACACATCATGCTGCAATCTAAAGAAATTCAAGAACAAAGTAATTGACATTTATCAGACTGGAAAGGTTTACAGCGAACCACGGTGAGAAACATTATACACAGACAGAGAAAACTTTGAACAGTGGAACAACCTTCCAAGGAGTGGCCGGCCTGCAAAAATTATTCCAAGAGCACAACAACAACAAGTTATAAATTGAATCCATCCAGGAACTCATAAAATAACCCAGAACAATATGTAAAGAACTGCAGACCTCTCTTGCCTCAGTTAAGGTGAGTGCTCATGATTAACAATAAGAAAGAGACTGGGGAAAAGGGCATCCATGGGAGAGCTCCAAGTTGAAAGCTACTGGTGACCAAATAAAACACAAAGGCTCGTCTCACATTTTCCAAAAACTTCTTGATTATCCCCAAGACTTTTGGGCAAATATTCTGTGGAATAAAAATAACACAGAGTTTCTCATAAAAAACATCATGCCTACAGTAAAACATGGTGGGGGTATGTGATGGTCTGGTGCTGCTTTGCAGCTTCAGGACCTGGGAGACTTGACATAATTACTGGAACCATAAATTTACTCTACCAGGAAATCCTGAAGGCGAATGTCTGGCCAGTTCAGTTTGTTACCTCAAGCTCAAGCGCACTTGAGTTATGCAGCAGGACAATGATCTGAAGGACACCAGAAAGTCCGCTTCTGAACACCTCAAAAAACTAAATTAAGTTTTTGGAGAGGCCTAGTCAAAGTCTGGAATTAAATCCGATTGTGATCATGCTGTTGCATGACCTTAAACAGGTTAAATCCTCCAATGTGCCTGAATGAAAACAATTTTGCATAGAAGAGTGGCTCAAAATTCCTCCGCAACAATGTGAAAGATTCATAGCCATTTGTCACAAAACCTTGATTGCAGTTGTTATCACCAAAGGTGACATAGCCAGTTATTAGATTGAGGGGAAAATTACTTTTTGACATAGGATTCAACAGATTTGGACAGTTCTTTCCTTAATAAATTAAATCATTTACAAACTGCATTTTATTCACATGGGGTATCTTTGTATAATATTAATATTTGTTTCAAGATCTCAATCATTTAAGTATGACAAATATGGAAAAAAGGAAGGAAGGGACAAATAGTAATTGTAGGTACAGTTAGTAGGTTGTTTTGTCTAGCAAATAAAAATGTGCTTAGAGGCAGTAGCACACTGTGATTGCAGAAAAGCAACCAAAAGCTTCTTTTACATGTTAGCCAGTTATAGTCATGCTGATGATAATGATAAAGTTTATTTTTTTTAAAAAGTGAAAAAATAAGATAATTATATTTTCAAAGACGCAACTACAGTGCCCCCATGCTACCATAATACCACAACACCATTGAGTATGTAGGCATCATACTAAAGGCACACTTAGTTTTGAAAGTCAGCCTTGAATTCTTCCTAAATAGTAGTACTTAAAACCATCACATAAGCCAAAAATCACATAAGTGGTAGGAAATAGTGCTCTTCTACAAGCAGATTGCCATAGCACGTTACTACCAGAGAGAGCAAAAAAGAATTCCTCATATTTTGTGATTAGAATAATATCTTCATCTTTGCTTTACAGCATTTCTTTTCATATGCATAAGACGTTTGCACAGTACTGCATATTCATGTGCACTGTAACATCATTAGCTGCCTTGCTTTCTCTTATCAAATTTCCTTGTGCCGACCAAATTGCATCACCCAACTGATGTAAAGTTACAGGCTCCCAACAGGACAAGTGTATGCTCAATATTTGTATTTGGAGTTGTTTTGACTATAAATTTATGCAGCCTTTTTGACATGTCTTTATTTTGACCCAAGATACGGGTGGAGTTTTTCTATTTATTTTTTACCTGCTCTGGTTGTTTCAGCACATGCAAGAATATTCGTCTTACACAGGCAAAGTGATGCACTGTCAATACATGCGTAGTGCTGTAGCAAAATGAGATTTATATCCACTTTAGCTTATTAGAGGATATTCTTTTGAAGAAGTTAAAAAAAGTTGCTGCAAGGTTTTGTGATATGATGTATGAACTTTCCCATGCCTCTATGGCCATAAAACAACACCCTCATTGTGCTTCCTGATTCCTTACATGGTAACACTTCCTACAGACGAATGAATATACAGTAGTACATACAAACAGCTTGTATCTGCTGGAACCGTTTTGTTTAACTGAAAATTGCTAATTTATTTCCTGTTGTCTGTGTCTTACATGTTAATAACTTGTTCTTTTGATTTATGGGATGTACATGACTCAGGTCACCTGGGCAAAAGCTTAAATATGCTCTCTTTGCTGATAATAAATCGTCAGACACCTCATGTGTGAGTTTGTTCCACTCTCCCAGTTTGAGGCCCGGATACAGTAGGTGCAAGCAATAGTTTAAGCAATAATTCTTCTTCTTTTCAGACATCATAAAACTTAACAATTTAGGTACTTCTCTTAAACCTAACGACACAGTTGCGGATTTAAAAAAAATCTAAATAACGTAACAAATCGCTGTTTTTAAACAATTTATTTTACAGTTTAATATAGAGAGAGTTTAATAAATATGAGGGTCACTGAAAATCTAATTATTGAAAAATCTTAATAAATAAATAAAAATAATGAAAAATTATTTGTAAAAGATAATTTATTAAAAGATCAGAATAAATTAAAGCTATAATTTAACCTTTATCTAGTCACATTTTATCACCATATTGTAAATAAGTAAAATTAAGTACTAAAATTAGGAGAAAATGCTTGGAAATTATTTTACCAAAAAAAATGTGATTGTCATATAAAAGAAAATTAATGAACTAAATGCACATTTGTAGGTGCAATAAAGATTTGAAACACTAAAAGAGCAGAGATTTGACATTTATAATAACGTACAAAGAGACTGCTTTAAGCCCACAGTGGATGCGTGTAATGCTTGCAGCTCTCACCTCTTGGAGGAAAAAGTGCTCCTGGTCAATAAGAAAGAACGGAGCTGTTCTGTCACGCAGTGACTAATACACAGACACAACTTAGCTCGACATCAGGGAGGACGTGCAGTCAGCCTGACAAAATGCTTTACAGAACACACTCAAACTTTCTAGCTGCCGGACATTACAGGACATCCTCTGACCCACAAACCTGTGACACTTTAGTGAAATGGAAATGCATACTGATTCGGCATTTCGTCTGTAGTTAATACCTAGCCCAACTTCCAATATGGTAGAAGAGGTTGTTGTCGAGCTTTACGGTGTTGTCATGTCCCCGCAGTGCCGATAGTGGTGCTGTGAGGAGTCTACCGAGGACTGAACTAAAAAAAAAAAACCAGCAGCCTAGCACTTCCAATGTTAGCCGTGGGTAATATCCATTTTAATGCACCATTTCGTTATAATTACTCGCGCACGACTTCAAAAAGGAATATTTTTCGTAGCATGTCGAGTACCGTTGCATAACTGGTCCAGCTGGTTATATTAGGTATTTCTACAGTGTATCCGGAGTGAATACCCGTAGAGCCTGTACTAATTGAAGGTAAGCCCAACAGCCGGACGCTCTCTTAGCCTCGCCGCCGCCTTGTCTGTTCTGTAAACCGCACCGTGTGCCACTCGAGGGCCGAGGATGTCCAGCGTTCTCTAGGCCACTGTTTTTTTTATCCTCTTTTTATTTACTATCTGTAACCCGTTTAAACATGGTAAAATACAATTAAACAATTTCACGCTTTATCCAGACACACGTACATCTATATATTTCTCTTTTAAACCTGCGTTAATGTATATCGTTTTACAATTAACGTTAGTTAGCATGCTGCGGAACTGGCTAACCTTAGCAGTTTTGTTTTTCAGGGCCTGACTGAAGAGGCCTGTGCGTCCGTCTTCGCTTTTTTGTAACAAAAAATATGTGCGATTAATAAACATAGAACACACTATTTAATTAGAGAGGAATACAAAAAAATTACAAAATGTTAGGCTTTGGTACAACCGCTTAGCGATTAGAAAACAGGCTAGAATTGGGGTAATGTCTTTTCGTTTCCTGGATACGGCGGCTTTGTTTTTAGCACAGTTAGCTAACGTTAGTTATCCAGCTAACGTTGTGTGTATTTAAAACAATATTGGCTAAGCTAACTAGTGCTTTATATAGCTACAGGCTAACTCTAAGTGTATTGTATTAAAAAATATGAATTTGTCCCTCTGTGTAATATGCGATGTCGATTTTAATGTTCGCAAATTATCGTTTAAAACGGCTGTTAACGTTAGTTAATGTTACCTGCAAATTTAACCGTACCGACGGTGGCTAAGGTTACTGACCTATGTGCTGATTGATTACATTAACCTGGTAGTCGTTTATATTATTTTAAATGACTAAACCTGCTAAGTATGTTTATTATGCATTTAAATCTCTGTTTGCGTTAAAAAGTTAACTAACACGCTATAATTCTAGCGTTGTTGGCTCCGGTGTTATTTCTCAGCTGTTCTGTTATCGTTCAGAAAGTAGTCGCAATTTGATCTGGTGTTAGGATGCACGACTTCTCCTCATGGTGAGAGAGTCACGAGTTGAAAGAAAATGGAAATTAAAAACTTGAGCTTGTGTTCCTTATTTGGTTGTGTATAATAGTGAATGTTGCCCAGAGCATAATAATATCAAGTTAAACCCTTAGCAGTTAATTGCATATTATTTGACCTGCTCACATTTAGGAATTTAGTAGAACGTATTCTGTTCTAAGCCCTCTTTTTTGTTTTTAGTTTCTCTCTCTTTTTAGTCTTCAGTGTCCTCCTTGACCTCCGTGTGTTTGCACTGATAAGTGACCGACCTGTTTGACTAGTGCCACTCTCCTCACCTGACACTTAACCTGTGACCACTTGTGCAACCAAGCCACATCCAAGCCGAACCACATATACAAATCAAAATCTTACCTTGCGCATTTAATAAAATTGGTTTTCTTCTTTGAAACCTCGTAAAGGTAGGGATGTGTTGAGGGAGTTTACAATGTTTCAAAATATGTTCTCAGTACTTTTTCTAGTGTACCAAATGAGTGGACAAGTTCGTAATCCAAGCAGAATTTGTGTACAGACCAATTATATTTTAAAATGATTATTCAAAATGTTCAGGTTTTCATAAACAACCTACATAAATAAGATTTTGCACTTGATATTAAAGGAGAGAACACCACAGCTCATAGCTGAAACAACTTGCACACTTTTTATTATTGTGAAATGTTAGAAACTTTATCATATGAAGATAATAACTGAAACTTGTTTATTTTCTTTATTCTGTAGTAACACCCAAATTAAAATGACTAAACTAGCTCGCCTAAATATCCCAGAGATGGGATTGGGCAGCACATTGGAGCTTTTTACCCTATTGAATTTCTGATTTGTCCCTCCTTGGTGTAAATAGACCATTTGATCCTGAATGTTATTGAAGCAGACAATTTTTTATTCAGATAAAATTTTTTGGTAATTGTGATGTACACACCCTAACAACAATTATTTACACACACACACACACACACACACATATTTCAGTTAGGAAGTTGGGGTCAGAGCGCAGGGTCAGCCAGGATACAGCAACCTTGGAGCAGATAGGGTTAAGGGCTTTGTTCAAGGGCACAACAGTATATAAAAAAAGAAAACCTTGCTGGGGCTTGAACCACTCGACCATTCAATTAGTAACCCATGAGTAACCCTGAGGTTTAACCATTTTAGCCACCACTGCCCAATTATGTTCTAAAATAACATACTGTTATAAAAAGTTGGGTACTGTGCTCTTGAATAGAGAGTTAAAAATTATCTCTTTCATTCATTTTTCCTGATTTGTTTTCCTTGTCAGCTGATGTTTTCAAGGAATAGAGTCACGTGATGTATGAGGGGAAACACATACACTTCTCGGAGGTGGACAATAAGCCTTTGTGCTCATACAGCCCTAAACTCTGCAAGCAGCGCAGGCTTAATGGATATGCCTTCTGCATACGACATGTTTTAGAGGACAAGACTGCTCCATTTAAACAGTGTGAATATGTGGCCAAGTACAACAGCCAACGATGCACTAACCCCATTCCTAAAGCCGAGGACCGCAGGTGAGTTGTTGTCATTTTACTTTGTACAGGTATGTCAGATTTGAGCATTTTTGTATATAATTACAAAATTTTAAGTGTATGAATTTGACTAAGGTGTTTTCCCAAACGTGGACATTATGCTCCAGAGTTCTTTCAATGGATAAGGTCATAATTGTTAATGCCCTGAGACTAAGATGTATTATTATACAATTGCCCATAAATCTTACCTACTGGGCAATATTAAAAAATATATATAGCTCTTAACTTGTTAAACCCAATTATCTTCAATTAGTAGCTACCTAAACAATGATCAAAACAAATAAAACAGTAGTGTATATCATTATTACATTATTAAGTTTACTGACAGTATCATTATTCTGTGTATTTCAGTTTTTGCTGTGCTGTTAGCAGCTAGTAATGTAAATGCAGTAAGAGGAAAATAT
Source organism: Clarias macrocephalus (assembly GCA_011419295.1). Classification (NCBI taxonomy): domain Eukaryota; kingdom Metazoa; phylum Chordata; class Actinopteri; order Siluriformes; family Clariidae; genus Clarias; species Clarias macrocephalus. The sequence continues at coordinate 102,407 of JAAGKR010000323.1, read as the reverse complement.
GTAGTTTAGTTAATGCACTGCAATAGAGATGACCATTGATTTCTACTCTCTAAAGAGTTGCTTTGACATGCTTATCACCAATGTTTCACCAGTGTTTAACAGTACACTGTTTTCTGTTTTAGATACTGTAACAGCCACCTGCAAGTGCTGGGCTTTATCCCCAAGAAGGAGCGTAAGAAAAAACATGATTCGCTGGATTCTGTAGCTCTGAACATCACAGTGCCCTCTCTAGCTCTCAAAGCCTCTAATGGCTTAGATGGTTTGCCTCCATCACCACCTTGTACTCATCTGCCCCCTCTTGCCCTGTCTGACACACACCTGCTTGACCCTTTCGCCTTTTACGAAGACGACCTAGAAGGAGTGGAAAACACCACACGCAAGAACTCTCTACTTAAGAGGAAGCCTGCAAGTCGGCTAGTGCTTAGTCAGCAAGGGCCTCGCCATGACGCCGACCTTCCCTCACCTAAATCAGAGCAATTGACACCAGTCACAGTGGCCTGCACGCTGCCCAAATCACCACACCTACCACCACCACCACCACTACCACCAGCAGTACCACCTGTACCTCCTCCACCCTCTCAGCATGCTGGTCACGCTTCCTATATCCAGCTGGGGGCATCACAAGCTCTGCCATGTAAGCCAGCACCAGCTCCTTCTGGAATCTCTCTGGTGCCTCCCGTGCCCCCCTCAGCAGGCCAGCAGTATCGGAAAACCTTCCTTACTGTCCCCAGTCAGCCACCTACTGGCACTCAGGAGTGTCCACAGAGCCGCACCATCGCTTTACGACCCACTGCCTTCATAGCACCTCCTGCCTGCCTATCAAGGCTACAGCATCTTGTACAGCTCTGTGCAAACAGACACAGACAGCATGGCGACCTCTTTCCCCATCTCGGTACTAATAGCTCATTAAACACATGGTTTAAATGTTTTACCAGCCTTATAGACTTAGAGCACCAATCCACTGCGTAATGCACACATGCTTACTTAACTTACAAACTTTGACAAGCTGCAGACATTATTGTTTTAATTATGTTAAATATATGCATTGTAGACTTAACATCCACCTGTAATTACATCTTTCATGTGAAGTGTTATTCAAATTGTATCCATGGAGCTATACTAACCAGTATAACTGAATATTCAGGGCTGGACTGGTCTGATGAAAGTACAGATGAGGATGAAGAAGCAGAAGAGAGAATTCCTTCATTGCCTCAGGCCTGGAGACAGCAGGAAGGGAGTCCTCACCATCAGTAAGGAATTCTTTTGCAATTGTAAAAACCTATGTTAGCATGCTGAAGTGTAACTTCTGCTTGGAAATGATAAAACTGTCATCTGGATTGTAAGATAAAACATAGATCAGCTATAGCTCCATAGGAGGATTTTTCTGCCGTATCTTAAATCAGTTTTCCTCCCAGTTCCACAGGTGAACATGAGGCGCCTCGGCGGTCTCGTCTGGCTCAGCTCTGTACATACCTACAGGAGCGCTACAAGCACCTATGCAGGCAGGAGAGAGCTGCCACACGCCACACCAGATACAAATACGCCTTTAGAAAAGCTCTGCTCCAGGCAGCCAGCAAGGACCCTGACTGCACAGGAGAACTCATCCAGAAGCTCAGCAAAACATCACACACCTCCAGCAGGTATTGGAGTTCAGTGTGTGTCTAAGAGGGGAGAATAGATTTAGAGAGGCTGAAATTGTGTATTAAAAGATGTTTTAATGTTTTTAGGCGTGCAGTACAAGAAGAAATGGAAAAATCGGTGTGTACTGGTAGCACTAAGGGTCAACCCTGCAGCAACCCATCTCTGCCTTTTACACGGCACTGCTTCCAACGTATCCTTCCATCATCCCATCATATGCTCACATTTACTCCATTGTCTAGTGGAATTCTTGCATCGTTATTGCAGAGTTACATTTTACATCTTGTATGGAGGCAGATTTTGGTCTGTGCTATTCCTTGACAGTTTTACTTTGTAGATATCCTGCTGAACCGCTCGCAGCAACTCTTCTCCAGCTGCACGGCACGATTTGCTGATGGCCAGCAGTGCTCTGTCCCTGTGTTTGACATCACACACCAGACACCTCTCTGTGATGAACATGCCAAGAAAATGGTAATTATTAATTTTAATAAATAAAATTTATGGACTTATTTCAGATCAGAATAAAGTCCCCAGTTTTTATTGCAATAAACATCTAAAGTATTAAGTACTACTAATTTCCATCTTACCAGGGTTTCATTACCTCTATTAAGTGTGTTATTTTGTGTTATTTACCTGGTATATGCCTAACCATTACAAAAAATGCCTCCACAGCTTTATTACAAGATAATGTCTGGCTCCATGGGCAAAATGTATTTTCAAGTGGAAATTACACCAAATTCAAATGATGGCTTCTGATTTGGCTGAACATGTGTATACTCCAAATACAAGAATGTTGAACATTTCTAATGCATCAGAACCAGTGTTATTGTTACTCATTTAATCCAGCTATTGTTTTGGGCTGGTTCTAATAGACTTATTGAGAGTTGTTGTTTGACTTGTTGTTTTCCCAAAAGGAAAAAAGTTGGTGTCGGATCCGTTTTTATTGATTATTCTGCTGTTAGTTTCTAAATAATCTTGGTCTGAAATAGAGGGGAAAAAAGTATATAAAAGTTCATGTGAGGGGAAATTTTTTTTTCTAGATCCAGAATTTATATAAACTAACCTAAAGGTGAAGATATGCCTACCATCTATGTTACAGTTATGACAATTCCTGGAGTTATTATTTGTGGAGCTGATCGATACAACCAATAATAATAAATGATGAAGTGTATTAACATAATAGTAAGATTAGTAAAAGTAAGATTTGCAAATACTACTTTAATGTAACACAAAGGTTCTGAACAAAATGGACAAAGCAGCATGATACTGACCTTGACATATAGGACGGCTAAAAGTAAATGTGACCAGTTAGTTAGAGGAAAACATTGTCCTGCTTATAGAAATAGTTTTGATTGGGATAACCTAATGTCAGATTGAAAGAACATTTGCTTTTTTCCTCATTAAGATGTCCTGACTTTGACAAATTGATATCCGGCAGATGTGTTTAACTGTGTCATCAATCAGTTCAGTTTTTTTTCTTCTTTCAGCTCTACATGAGTTGGCTTATACAGAATGTTCCAAGGTTGTCATCAGGTTGCATGCATCATTTTAGGCCTGATTAAAACTGCTAATGTCATTGCTGATGTCATGTTTTTCCGCAGCTTTTATCTGTTATTATATGCACCTTAGGGTAAGAACAGAAATCTTTTAGCTTGCTTGGGGCTATTTTAGTGTTCTGTGTGTAGGATCAGTGTTGTGAGAAGTGCATAGCTACTACAGATGAGGAAAATCGATTCAGTTATGTATCGTTATTCTTTTGTCTTGCAGTTTATATATCACTATACTAACTCCAGAATAATTTTTTAATTTGTATAAACGTTTGAATTTGTGGTGGTAAATGTTGCCATATATCTATCATCCTACATGTTTTTGTGCTCTAAACTATTCACAGCATCCTGTGTGGTAGCAAATTATTTGTTAGGTTTCTTTATAATTGTAAAAAAAATATAAAAAAAAAAGATAGTATTGGGATATTTATAAAATCATGATACTAATAGAATTGCAATACAAATTGAATCGTGCCTTGGTATTGTAATATCGCATTGGCTGGTCCCTTGTGATTCCTGTCCCTAATAGCCACCCATACGTATATAGTGGAAAGCTTGAATGTATAGTTGAGCCAAGAACCAAGCTCTGTCTTTCACAGACATAATGACATGACTAACTGAAAGAACTGTTTAAAGAAATGTTTGTAGTTGCATGAGGCCTTTTTAACCCTGAAATTGGGTTCAGTGAAACTAAAAAGGTAAGGATGATTTATACTTCACAAGCATATGATAAAATAAAAATTAAAGTAAGATGAGTGTAGATTTTTTCCAGAAAATTTAACACAATTCCTTGAATGTCAACATCCTCTAATAACTCAATAAAAAATATGACCTATGACCAGCCATGAAACCAGGCTGCTGATGAATTAAGCTATAGGGTAAATAAATGCTCTTCCATTGTTGTCTTCCATGTTAAATAATGTTATTTACATTTTTGATTTATTTGATTAACTAAGTGTGAGTGCATGTTCTTTGCAGGATAATTTTCTACGCGGGGATAGTAACAGGCGGGTGCAACAGCAGCAGAGACGGCCACGTAAAAAGACCAAACCACCAGCGCTAACAAAGAAACACAAGAAAAAGAGGAGGAAAGTAGTGCGGCGTCCACAGAAACCCATTCCTCCTGCTCTACCACAGGGCAATCTCCCTATGCCCCCTACATTGGCATTGCCCACTCACCATGCCAGTATCAGGTACGCATCCCCACACATAACCATCATTCTCACTAGTGTAGTACACCTGACAGAATGGTACAGTACAGTACAATCTACTTTTATTTAAAAGATCAACTTAATGAGATCCTTCTACTGGGATGTGAGTTTGGTGACAAAAATATTACTGATAATTGATTTAATACACTTTTCACGGAATGCTTTAGTAAGACCTCATGTCAGTTAATACCCTTTAAAAAACACTAGCTATCCAGACCAGACAGAACAGCAGTCTATATCAGTGAGTAATAACCTCTTACAGTTCTTCCAGGTTCCCAAACTTTTGATCTTGTGAAGTTATTTCACAACTTAACATGCATCTTCTAGAGCATGGTCATGGTTCTCAAAGTGGTCCATGATGATGTAAACATTTTGTTAGACTGGTAATCATTCTAAAAATGTTTGTTATTGAGCTTGAAAATATTTATCTTCAAGCTCAATAACAAGCTTGATACTGTCTCACTGGTCAGCTGAATTAAAGTTGTTCATTCTTCAACTCAGAATCAAAGCTTTTATGTAAATAAATAAATATATCTCGACATGGTCAAATGGACAAGAACATGTTATTGTACATGTCTGCACCATGACAGTTAAAAAAAAATATCAGGGGGGAAATTCCAACGGTCCTCTGGGTACCATATAAAATAGACAAATGTAATTTGACCAGGGGTTCTAGTATTGTGAAATACCAGACTGTCTGGTGGAACAGTGTGAAATATGTGACGTATGTTATGATGCTAACATACTGTAATAAGTATATCATAATATAATATAGGGAAGTCTGTAGTACTTAATTGATTTGTGTTTTTTTTTCCTTTCAATTTACAAGAACTTTGTTTTAATATACATCAATATGTTTTTGTCAGGAGCCCCTCTACACCTGACCTCAGTGCAGATGAACTTCCAGATGACATCACAACTGATATAGCAGACATTCCGAATGATTTGGAGTTAAATCAGGAGGACTTTTCTGACGTGCTGCCCAGATTGCCTGATGACCTGCAGGACTTCGACCTGTTTGAGGGTAATTGCACACAAACATACACATTCATTCACACAACTTTTTTTGATAACACTTTAATGCATACATAAATTTATGTTTATGAATAAAACGAAGACGAGAAAGAAAAGTAATTTATACCATTTGTTATGGTGGCGCACCAGGGTTATTATCTGTGTGGAGTTTCTGTTGTAAATTCTACTTGTGGTCTAATACGTAACACATTTGTGTTTAGGTAAGAATGGTGAGTTGCTTCCCACAACAGAAGAGGCGGAGGAGCTTGTCCGTGCACTCCAGGCGATGGGCTCCTATACCGACACGCTGGTTTGTTTAAACTCCATGGGTGAACTGACCCAGGCTGATGACCATCGCGCCATGAGCGTCTTCGCTGGTTCTGGGGTTACGGTGACCGCCATGGGAGACCTCCTAAACGGTCGGATAGCATCGGACAACTTCCCGAGTCTGGAGCTGGAGGACAATCTCCTCCATCACTCAGCAGATGAGCATTTCTCTCCATCCCTGTCTCCTCATCCACCACCAGCCACTGCCCCGGCACCTGCTGCTGGCTCGAATCGTACACTGAATGAGCGAAAGTTCCCTCACTCAGCTCTCTCTAAACCCGAGCCTGCACTGCCCTCGTCTCCTCCAGGCAGCCATTACAGCAGTGACCATGTGCCCTCCCCTTACAGCGACCACATTTCCTCCCCACACTCTGGCTCCTACCAGACTGATCCTCCTCTACTACTGGAGGTGCCTCTCAGTGGATTACCAGGCGCTCCTCGTGCCTCCTGGAGCAACCTCGCCCTCTCCCTCACAGAACCAATGCAGTATGGGAACCTCTTGACACAGGACACTCATCTCCTCTCAACCTCTCTGTCTACGCCGCCCTCCCTCACTCACCCGTCCTCTGCTCCCTCCTCCTCTCCTCCAACATCCCCTCATGATCTGCTCAGCACTAGCCAGCCCAAACTGCAGCTCCCACAATTCAGTGCGGCCTTCGGTTATCAGCTTGCCTCTCACAGTGGCATCCCAAAAGACGTACAGCCTAGCCACAGTTCCACAGCGCCCCCTACGGGATTCACAAGCGCTGGTGCCACTGCTGCAGGTGCCAACAGTGCTGCACCTACTTTCCAACAGGGCAAGTGAAGGGAAAAGAGGCAGGCATGTTCACACCCATATCTTGATGTTTTTTTCAGGGTTCTGTTAAAGCAGTAATAGGGGTTGGGGGAATCATGATGATGATGTTTTCTTGTGCTAAGTTAGTGTTTCAATAGGAGGCCTGGTTTAACCCAGAACTGCAATCACTGTTACTGCCTCTCCTACATCATCACATCACATCACATCACATCACCTTACTCACTGCCCCCTTTGACGCTCATCCGATCTTTCAATTAGCAGAATCAGACAGTCGTAAAATTGTCTGTGCTGTTTGAGTGCACATTTATATATTTTAAAAATCCGATCACAGTAATAGGGGGGTGTGAGGGACAAAGCACCAAGAATATCCACCATACAGCTTTTATCCAGAAGATTTATCTTGCACTGTACATATTAAACCTTTTATGCAGACACTCAGATGAAGCTTACTCAGTGGACCTATCCTGGGCTGTAAACTTTCCTGTTCAGAGACCTCACAGGCACCTGAAGGTAAAAACCTGGTTACTCAGAGCAATAAAGCACATCAGCATATTGTCATTACAGTATTTAAACCATATATGTCAGCTGTGTACCTCATAGCAGCCAGACCTCATTTTCAGTGTGGGTCTGTGAAAAAGCTCTCGTTTAATACTGAGAAAGAACTTTTCTGCTTAATACAGAGCTTAGAGCTAGACTGTGTTATTTTACTTACAAAACACCAACCTAACTCGTAAAGAAAACAAATAGCTTTTATGATAAAATATATATTGATTTTTCACCAAATATAAGGATTCAGAAAGTTCCAACTTATGGTGCTTATCAAGTTTCAAATAAAATGGCTGAATGAGGTCTGTCTTTAAAGATGAGCAGCGTTTTAATAGGGGCTAGACATGAGGGGATAGACTGCATGGCTGAATGGTCTTTAAATCTTTGCTGTGCTGGGACCTTTGGTGCAATTTCTATAGAGCAGGACTGTTCACACACTTCTCCTCAAACTTCCACAGTAAATACGGTTGAAACTCCACACTAGACTGGCTGTATCGCCCATAGACTGTGGCAAGGTCTTTTTCACTCAGACTCTTCCCCTGAGAGGCAGCAACCTTCACTTAACCCTGGCCTTTGTTTTTTAAATACCTTGTCAGTTCTGACAGTAAATCAATGGGTTTGGTAGATTTTAGACAGAATAACTCACATATATTGTTATATGTAACATATTTATAGAGTAGTAAATGAATTTGGAAGTAATTGGGTTTTATTGGTGAGTTTAACTAAGTGGCAGTGAAGCACAGTTATTTGAAGAAGAAAAAAGAATTTGCAGGAAACCAGGTGGAGTTCTAGTTTTGTGATGTACCAGTCACTAGTTTTAATGGCTATCAAAATTCTAGTGATTTTGATATTTTCAGTTGAATAAATACATGTTTGTGGTGTCATTTATTTGGGCAAAAAGACTGTGATCATGTTACAGTATTTTTTGATAGCTATTAAAATGCAGCTAGCAGTAATAGTGGAAAGTTTGATGTTTGCATGAAAACAACCACAATTGACCCCTATTAGGACTTAAGTAAATTGACATGGATGCTTCCATCCAAAGAGAAAGATTTATAGAAATGTCAGTATGATGAGCATACTGATTTGTAATTTTTTTTTTTTTTTTAACGAATCAAAATGAAAGCTTAATAGGGAATTTGTTTTTAACTCCCATGAATCCGTTTAAAGTGTGATCATGCGCTAGCATCAGTGATTTTTATCTTTTAATTTATTGTTTGAAATCAAGGCTGCAAACTGGAGTATTGCCTTTTGGTTAAGTCAAAAACGTTTTCAGCCGCACCCCCCCCCCAGTCGTGTCATATCCCTGCAGCTGTACCAACCCCTTAGATAAGTTGCATTGAGATTTACTGCACAGTCAACGCTCTAAAGCAAGCCATCATCAGGGCTCCGCTGGCACTTGAAACCGCTTAAAAGCTGAACAATGGCTGACAAATTCCTATACTCAGTGAATGTACTGTATAACTGTTTTTAAATGATAGGATGAGCTAATAATCTAGTCACCTTTTGTTATTCGTCCTTGTTTAATGTCTAAGGTATTTTTTGTATACAAAAGTTTACATTTTTATGTATATTTTTCTTGTATAAAATATGTAATATGTGTATAAACATTGTATGTAATACGTGTATATAGTGTGAGAAAATTTGATCTTTGTTTTTTGATGTATGAATAAATCTTGCTGTGCTGAAATCATGGTAGCACTTATTAAACAGGAAAGACCAAAGTCTTCTTGCTTTTATATTAACCATATAATTTAACTGTTCTAGTAGACTGCTCTAGTCCTGGCCTGGATAAAAGAAATAGCATGTTATAATTTCTGAAAAGTAAATGCCAATTGCTCTTATTCTAGATGGAAATTTATGGATAAACACTTTCTGCTAAAAAAAAAAAAAATAAATAAATCCACTGCTTAATTTCCACTTAAACACATAAAACAGCAGGCAAATCAAACTATCAATTTATTTTTTTTTCTTAAAATCACTTGAAAGCTTGCAAGGAATTCAGTACCTTGGTATTTGATGACAAAAGCAAGAATTATGTACAATACTATACACTCAGCAATGTTACAGAAAATTACATTGTTTGAAAATCAGTTAGATAGCATATGGTGTAATTCATTCGAGAGATAATACTGCACTTTACACTTATAAAAATATTGAATTCTGTTCCATAGAATATATCTGTGCTGAGAAACCTGACAGCCTAAATTATTGCCATACTCAAGAAAGTTCAGTCGCAAACATAAGACAAACCGTGATCTCATTCAAATTATAGCTTACACACAGGGACACATTCAGACTCAAACTAAAAAAAGGTGCAAATATCAATAAAAGGGGAAAAAAAATTCTAAGGGCAAGAATGGGGGAAGCACTGTGTGGTAAACCGACAGGCTGACAGTGTTTTAATGCGAGTGCAGATTTTTGCCTCTTTTAACACGTCACCTGTGGGTTTTGGAGACAGAATGACTTGACTAAAGATTAAACCAGCAATAATTTGTGCTGCTTCACTTGCAGAAAAGGTAGTTTATTTTAATCAATTAGTAATTGTGTCTTTAAGCCTAGTCATTAACCAGTCTGATTAAAAGAAAGTAACAAAGAATTCTGTTCGTTTTAAAAATAATTAATCCAAACTAGTCATGAGTTTTGGTCAACTGTACATCTGTAGTCGTTTATGCCGTATTAAAAGCTTTTTATAATGTCATTATGACTAAGACAATAATCAAGCAAACATTACTCTTCACCTGACTTCATGAAACAAACATCACTTTTTTTTTTTTTTTACTCTCAACTTGCTTTTAGTGGTTTCATGGTCAGTGTCATTATCTTGTTTTTCATCTCTTCCTTAATACCAGTGTCTAACTCACCCAGACGTTACGCTGAGTATAATAAATGATCAAATGTAATTCAATTGTAAAAATGTCCCAGTCTTGAATAAAAGCTTTACATTTCCCAAACTGTAATTAGAACACAAAGTGTGCAATTTAAAAAGCGCTAAAATTCAAATTTTAGTAATATTAGCATCAAGCCTATTAAAATGAATCGAAACAGCTGGATTTAAAGATTTTCAAACATATGCTACACACATGCATATTCATCATGCTTGTGATAGCATCCATGTCCCCAAACAATTAGAAAAAAAAGCTTTATCTTTAACTGCCTTACGCTCAGATTCCCATGCTGTTTTTAAACTACGGCTTTAATCACTGGATTAGCATTTTAAAAACTGGTGAATAAATGCATCATTGTTGAGTTACAGGTTAAAACAAGATTTAGAGTTAGCTCAAGTGCAGTTCTACCACAACACAGTTGTCGATGCTAGTTTTTCACTACATGTACATGAGCAATGAACAGATCTAAAATGCACTAAAGTGAGCTGTGCATTAACACGCTAGTCTTCATGGATGTCATAGACAGGTCTCACATCAGCGGTCTGGAAGTGAAATGCACTGTACAATTCTCATGCTTATGGCTAATTCATGTATCATAAGAAGGCAGTTACCTAAGTGCAATTCAAGCGGTTGGTACACCCTGTACCGTTTTGATTTTTTAGGAAGACATGAGGATTTATCGGCATATGACAGTTTACAGCAAATCAAAGAGAACTAGAGTTTGGTAAAATAGTCTGGAACTTCAAAAAATATATATATAGCATACAGCATTATTTTCCATAAAATGAAAGGGTCACCACCCCCCCCCCCCCCCAAAAAAAAAGAGGAGGGGGGGGGGTCTTCTGAATTTTTATAAATATATTTTCTGAGGGTTGGATTAAGGAACTGTTGTTAACTAGACAACAATAGGAGAATGTGAATGGCACTGGGAAAGTAAGGAAGAACAAAAATGTGCGATAATGGGTCCAATGGCAGCGTTCAATTCAATGCATGAAAAAAATGTAATCAATTATAACAAGGCAATCTCAGTGATGGCCAGTTTACATACTGTATATACCTTCGACACAGTGTTTTCATCAGCGTACCGCCATGACATGTTTGTAAGCCTATGTACACACAAACACACACACGAGCATGCTCAGTCTGCATCTCAGAAGACTCCAGTTACTGAGAGCAGGATACCTGAGTAACCAAAAAAAAAAAAAAAAAAAAAAAGGATCATAACTCCATGGCAGGGACCCTACAGCACTGATTCACACACACTCACACACACTCACACACACACACACACACTACAAATCTCACATACTGCACATTCAATGACTGGTTTGCACCAACTATCCAAGTTCTAACTAAACTGACTTGCCTACTTTAAGGAGCTTGTATTAAACGCACCATAGTGTAAGATTACACTAGTGAAGGGACGAGTGTAAAACAATATTGCCTAAAACTGACCAGCTGATATGAATAAACGGAATAAAAAAATACATAAAAATAAAATACTCATGTACACCTACCATATAATAACCACTCCTTACGTTTCAACTAAGGTCTGATTTACACTCTCTACTGAAATGTTAACTTGTCATCTCTTTTAGCTACAGGGTGAATTTGATTAATGAATCAGTGTAAATGACAACATGACGGCTGATTTAGGCTTCATGTTGTAACTGAATCGGCACTCGCTAAATAGTTAAGAATTAAGTTGTGTCATTAAGACGCAAATTGATTTACACATGCAGTTTGGAAAGAACCTGCACATGGCTGGTGCAACCACCTGCTGCTCTGCCCCTGTGTGTGCAGAATAAGGTGCACTGCTCTCAGAAGGCGTGTCTCTGTGTCTGCATCCGAGTCTCAGCCCAGCCAGGCCTCCACAACACTCCCCATTTACCTGATATGTGTAAAAAAAATAATAAAAAAGAAGAAGAAAAAAAAAAGTGTGCCAGGTACAGGTTGAGTGAGTGAGTATGTGAGAGGGGCTACACTAAGAGGCAGAGAGAGGAGAATCCACAGCAAGCAGTCAGTGAGATGAAGCCCGGGGAACTGCAAACCTGCCAGACAGAACATACCCGTGGTTAGTCAGAAAAACACAGGAAGAACAAGATCTAATCCTAAATACCCTTTCATTACTATGAATGGACAAACCCTGACATTCCCAAGAGCAAGTTTTATAACTAGTACTCCAGATGCAGACCCAGACCTGAGTACCTTAGTAAAACTGATAATGTATGTAAAATGGCCATCATTTTATAATTATAGGTTTTAAAACAACAATCTCAGCTTCTGAAGCAGCAGACTGTCAGCTGCAGTCACATGTATTAATGTTAATGTTAATACGCTGAAGGAAGCTCATCATACCAAAGACTCACTATAGACACTTGCAAGCTAAAGACACTTGCTTAGAAAGGCAAGAGTTAAAGGAAATTACAGGAAAGTACAGTATGTACTTATTCTCATCATGTCAAATTCCCTACAACATCTGTTGACTTTAAGCCACATTTCAAAAGTGGTAAAGTGAAGCACTGCTGCAAAACCAATCATGACCGCTTTAAAATGTGTTAGTCATAGTCATTACCAGTTAAAGGTAAAAAATACATACTGTCTCCATTCAGTCATGTTAGCTGCTTATTCAGATGGAAGAAATAGTATTGCTTTATAAGCTTTGTGTGCAAGAAATGAAACATGACAAATTTGAAAATTTGTGTTGATAATTTATGCTTTTTACACAACAAAGGTCAGCTGTTGGTCAACAGAGGTGTGTGTGTGGGGGGGGGGGGGGGCTATTTGATTCAGAATTTATTCAATGATAAATACAAATCGAATCGGCACCTATCGTGAAAATATACTAAGAGGTGGTCCCTGGTGATTCCCAACCTCAATCCCTTTTATAGTGGTCACAACGCTTTTACAGTTGACTAGTCCTAAAAATCTCATTGTGTCAAATGTAAAGATTTGCCATTAGAAAAATTTATGTACATGCAGAATATCATTGGTTCTGTACTGTCTTCTGTTCCATATGTAACATAAACTAAAAATTACTGAATAAATCCTACAATCATACCTCTGCAGTCTCTGTACTAGCTCTGTGACCATGGAGTCTGAGATGCCTGGGCACACCTCTTCTGCCAGAAATATGGCCTCCCTCAGCTCCTCCACTGCCTCAGGTTTTCCATTACTAGCCTCACCCTTCTGCTTCAGCTGGAGGTGAAAGAAAGCAGGCCACTGGTTAACTGTTAAATATCATTCGTTACTCTACAGCTACAGACCCAGTGTTCACCGTTTAATTGATCTCCATAGACAAGCCTCTCTAGAAAGAGACTGCACAGCAATGTGAGTGGAAATTATTATTTAAGCATTAAAGGTGCACTGGCACGTTTTTTATTTTTTTTATTTTTTTTTTACACACTGTATATTTTGAGTTGGTGTCTTATGTGAAAGCAGATGCTGCTGGTAGAGCCTGCATGCAACACCAATTTCTATGAGTGAGTTTGTAATACCCCCCCACCCAAGTCTAATAGGTAAATAAATGTGTGATTAAGTTCTTACTTCTGCAAACAGTGGAGATATAATAGTTGACAAGCTCTGGGACAAAGGCATTTGTGTACTGCTCTGTACCTGTGGAAAAGACAACAGTGTCAGTGAGAGGGAAGAAGAGAAAGAAAGGGAGAGAAAGAGAGATGTTTATCGGCATTGACTTTACAAATTCTACACGACCTTGGGCTTTGGTCACTTATGGGGATTACAAGGGGAAAAAAATCTGACACTACTGCATTTATGCACAAAGCATTAAAGATGAGCTAGTATTGCAGCAAAGATGATGTTATGTATCACACATTTCAAATGTAACCCCAAAAGGAACCACTAATGTATCATTAATCTGAATTGTTGTGATTCAGCAAAAACATGGTTTTATAATAAACATGATCAAAATAATGTTTACTGATTGTATATAATATCCAACCATTCATGAGCCCAGTACAAAAAGCATTCTATGTGCTCCCCCTCCCAGTGTCATTCATTTTAGTACAGATTTCCCTACACCATAGGACACAAACCCCCTTCCCCTAATATACCCCTAAAGCAAATATACAATGCTGATAGCTTCTCTCTCCTCTTCACCTTGCTGTGGTCCAGCTCGGCTGATTGCATGATCCCATTTTGGATTTTTTTGGGGTCTTTCTCTCTTATAGTAAAGATCCAGTCATCGTTTCCCGAGTCGTTCCCACCTGAGGCCTGTCCATCCTGTTCCCTGAACAAAGACAGAAGACATTTTAATTGGACTTCCCAAAAAGTCCAAAATATTACTATTGGACCTGTAGCAAACAAAATGTTAAACAATAATATATTATAGTGAGGCTCACTGGTATGATTCATTTCAATGTAATAAAATATTTCTAAAAATGCCCAGCTACACGACCTGTTACCTAAACTAATATTAATTACATTTTCTGACTCTGTAGACATTAGGTCAGAATACACAGAATATTAAAAAAGTGACTGTGCTTACGAGTCAGACTCATCGGAGCTGGAATTGTCTCGACTTTGCTCAGCCTTCCACCTCTTGTACCGGTCAATGAGTTCTGTGAGGTACGAGGTCTTTTTAGCATGACGTACAATAAGCTTATGTTTCAGCAGCTCTTTAGCTGAAGGTCTCTGCAGAGAGAAAGAAACAACATGAGCATTTAGCTTAAAAGGAGCATAACTCCATATAAAGTATATTCCAGAGTCCTACAAGCACATGAATGAGTTAAAGCTTTTAAATATAGAGCACACTGGGCTTTACGTGTAGATGTAAACAATACTAAGGTATCAAAAGCTTACAAAGTTTGGCTCTTTGTTGAGACAGGCTTCTACAAACTCTTTCAGCGGTTTGCTGTAGTTTCCCTCCAGAGTTGGCGGGTTGTTCTTTGGGATGAGAAATAAAACCTTCATGGGGTGAAGGTCAGAGTGGGGCGGCTCTCCCTTGGCCAACTCTATCGCTGTAATACCCAAAGACCAGATATCAGCCTGCAACACACAAGCACAGCACTTAGTGCAAAAAACAGTTCACCAACACTTGCGTTTTTAGTACATTTACTCTTTACTCTAGTACTAGGGTTGGGTACCAAAAACCGGTGCCAATACCGCACAGATACCCATGTAACCGATATGTACCGGACCGAAACAGAACGCAAATGTCTGATTTAAATGCCTTAAATTTGTTCTCTGGGGCTATGATGACACGGTTGTAATAAGCATTAGATTCATCAACACACATGATCGCTAGTAAAATTTAAATATCGCATTCATGGGGTGTCAGAAATGATCGGAAAAATAAATTATTTCAGTAATTAGAAAAATCTTGAGGACTTCGGAAAGCTTTGATAATACAAATCCAAAACTTTGTTGTAGTAATGCTACTGTCCATTTTATTTTTGTAGATTAAACGTTTATTATTAGATTAGATTAAAAAAATTAAAAGCGCAAATCATCAGGAAATGAGACCATCTGAGATGCAGCAGGTGGTCTACCGCTATCTTAACTTGCTAAATAAAATTTGTGTGGCTATATTTCACAAGAAAGGATTCAGACACCGCGGCGTGCAGTAAATGATTTACAGCAGTTGCGTATAAAGGGGGAAACACATCCAAATCTAATGAAACATTTGAGGGCACACAGAATAAAGTTAAAAGTAGAGGCATGCACCGTGTTTGACAGATTACAGACAACAGCTGGCACTATTGATGTGGATGACGTCGACCCCAACTCCAGTCATACCAACCGTAGCAAAAAGGATTATAATGACGACAGCAGCCTTACCGCAGGTTAGTAGTAGGCTAATGTAATGTTAACTGCAAATTGCAAATCTTGCATTCATGCTAACAAATGGTCAAACAATTTGTAAAATACTAATGTAACATGGATTCTGTTTATAATTATGGCTTTCCAGCTAGTACTTAAACTTTTAATATATTGTTAAATTTTAAGCATTACATTTTCTGTTCAATAAAAATGTATTCTTGAGCCATCATTTTGTGGCTTTTGCAAAGTATCGATTTGGCACCGATATCGAAAAAAAACGAAACAATACCTAACCCTATCTAGTACATGAACTCTTTCCCATGAACAACAGTCTATACACTAGAGGGAAAAGCAGAGCTTATTTTTCCTGAACTTGGTGGTCATTGAGCAGTCATGAAAGCATTTCTTAGACTCTCTTTAAAAACTCTGCTTAATTCCATATAAATAGTTTTTGACAAACCAAAAACATAATGCCACCACCTCGTGGCAGAGGCATAAATATGCACACTGCAGTTTAAAACAATACAAATCTTCACAAAGAAATTCTTACAGTTAGAGAACATATTTCTTTTATATACCATAAACTAACAAACTACCAAATCAAACTATTAAATCCACTTTGGATGAAAAACAAAACACTGCAATCATTTCATTTGATACTTCATGTTTCACTCATACTGCTGCAGTCATACCCACACCATATCTTTACCCTTCTATATTTTTATACTTCTCAAGTTACAATTACATTTTGCATTCTGTGTAATTTATAAATTTTATACATTTTTTTAAATTCCATTTTACTTCTATAAATATATACATTAATATATATTAATATATTATATATATACAATCCCAAATTTTGACATTTTGATCTTTATTGTAATGGACGGTCTATATTTAGTTTAATTGTATACTTCTGGTGCAATTATTCGTTTATTTTAGTGAAATCTTTCTATTATCTTATATTTAAAAAAAAATTTTGTTCACCACATTTTAATGCATATAATATTGTGTATAGTTAAGTACATATAAAATTCTCATTTGAATAAAAAAAAAAAAGACTTTCTTTATTAATAGGTATAGAATTAAAGAAGTCTCCTCCGTGGTTATATCATCTACCAAGTCAGTACATAAAATGAGCGAATTACACAACAATGCATGAACTCTGTTTCACAGTGTTCGAAACAATAAGGAAGTTTAGTGCGAGTCATTACAGTAATGCAGGTTTGGACATCATATGGATGAGAGTGACCGAAATTGATTAATAACAGAGTGACTTGTTACATACAGAAACAAGGAAATTGTATGACATTTTAGAAGAGATAAAATCTTATCGCTGTCTTTTCCACATGCATTAACATTCCTACGTCAGTCTGTAGTTAGGTTTATGATCAGATTTGACATGATCTGACGGAGGCTGTGATTGGTTCTGACCTTTGAATCGTAAGCTGACTGTTTTATGACCTCGGGTGCCATCCAGAACGGAGTGCCGACAAATGTGTTCCTCTTGATCTGAGTGTCTGTAAGCTGGCCTGCTACGCCGAAGTCAGCCAGCTTTACGTCACCTTGCTCTGCCAGCAGCACATTAGCAGCTGTAGAAGTAAATACACACATTCTGCACTGTAATGTACCTGATATTAAAATTGATATTTTTTATTTAAAATGCATTTTTAAAAATGCTACATGTTCACAACTTTATTAAGGTACCTTTAATGTCTCTGTGAATTTTCTTTTCTGAATGCAGGTACTCAAGCCCCTTGAGAATCTCTCTCAGTATAGTAGCAATCTGGGACTCGTCCAGTGGCCCTGGCTCCAGCTGTGTCAGAGGGGACAGTGTAAGGCCACTGTGGTATCCTCTACGCAAATACTCATTATGAATAGGGTAAACTTATCATGTAGATTACATATAACTCACCAAATCTAATGCTGAGCCTCCTCCTAAATACTCCATTATGATCCATAACTTTGTGCCCTAAAAGAGATTACAACAGACATTAAGACAATATGTTAGAACACAACAGCAAGCCATGCCACAAGCAGACAGCAGCCATAACCATCATCAGAGATCACATGAATTATCCATGACCAAATGATGGAGTTGTAGCAAAGAGCACATGGTCGTTATTAGCATAAATTAACAGAAAGCAAGTCTGATAACATTTCTGGAAAATGCCCATAATGGTGTCATGTACAATATAAGTGCAGTGTGTCTCCACAGACAGAGTATACTTGGGCAGACCAAATTTACCAAAGTACATTTCCCCGTCCTGTTCTGAGCAGTGGACAGTTCCTTCTTGCTCTACCATTGCTGAACCCGTCTATTCTGCTACTGCGAGAGCAGTGTACTGAGAGGTAGTAAATGCATCGGGCGGCAGTTGCCATAAAAAGAATAAGCAAGGTGTACTGACAGTCGCACATGATTTGCAGAGAAGCACAGTTTCGCATAGTGAATGGGTAAAAGCCAGAAAGAACCCTTAAAACTCAAGCGGCGAGAATCTGTACCGGCAACACAACACTGAACACATGGTCTTATGAATCTGAGATATTCCTTCCCTTTTTTTTTTTTAAAGGATATGTTACACTATACTGCACAATCCTGATCCCTTTTTAAGGACTACTTGCTCTGACAAACAGTGCCTTGTTTGTACGCCAAAGAGTGTTTAGTTCTTAATGTTTTTATTTTGTCTTTTTAAATGTGAGCAGATAGAGCGGAAGTAGTTATAGGTTGAATATCTGAAATGTAAAATTAATTGAAATATCATAAATCAAACTACTGTATAAAAATGCAATATGTATTTGTACATTTTGTATATCTTGGTAATGTCTACCCGTTCCACTGGCTACCATGGCAAGTACATTTCAGAGTAGGCAATGGATAGTTTATAAAATGTGTCTTAAATCTTTTTGGTAAATCCCCAAGAAACCTTTTTGTACCAATTCACTGTTGGTAATGTTCACACACATTCAGCCTTTTAGTTAAGTCTTTATTTTGCCTTTTTTTTTTTTTCATTCAAAGGACAGCAGTAAAGCGGTCAAAATGTACCACAGCAACAGAAAAATTTATACCTACTATCAGCCAATATGCAACTTGAAGTAACTTAAAATTTCAGGTTATTATGTTATAACCACCCAATAAAGTGACTCCCAAAACAAGGCACAGCCAGTAGGTCTGTGATTATTTAGAAGAAAGTTGAAATCACACTGCTTGAAACTGCATGTGCCGTTAGGTGCATATATAGTTATTAGCCTATTTAGCTGGGTATTTAAATTGGCATTTAATCTAAACCTAAATAAAAACAAGAAGGTCTATAAATAATGTCAATTGGACCTAATGTGTTCTGTGAGTGAAATGTAGTAGTGGCAGTAGTGACAGTAGTGATAAGTTAGACTAACAACACATAATGCTCTTATGTAATGCTGTGAAAATGCTTCTGTTGTTTAAATGTCAAGTGCTGGGCAAAGCGATGCTCTTTTCTCCCTTTCTACTCTTTCCCCCTTCTTATCTTCGGGAACACACTCCATTCCAGTGTATGGCAGTAACTGTGCGCCAACCACACCAACTTACTCTTCCAAAATGTTTTATTTTCTGCAAAAGCTTTTTTTTTTTACTGCATTTATACATATATATTTTTATACATTTATATTTTTAAGGATTTTATCAATTTATCAATCAATTTGAATCAATTCTGAATTTAAAAAAATAACCCAATGAATCAAGTAATATAATCGACCAAAGAAAAACTGATTAAATTGCAGACTAATTAAATAACAGCACTGCGTAATACGCATATATGCTTGAAGAATGTATTAATATGATGTATAAAAAAGGAATTCAACACACTAAAAAATCTGAATTTATAAGACCGAAAGACAATTTGAAAGAATTTAGCTGGCAACAACAAACGAGACTGCAAAGAATTAGGAATTTAACACCTTTTCTCATCTTCATGGCAAGGAATTACGCTTAACTAGGGATTTCATACACTACATGCTATTATAATGCAATCATGAAATCCTTGCTGCATACTGCTACCATTCAGTGACCACAAAGTTCAATGAGGCAGGAAATGAAAAGGCAGCTGCTGAGAGGAAATGATACACAACAATGAAGAATGTCAGAAAAAGAAAGTAAGTCTATTTTAGAGCGATGTAAAGGTGTGTCAGTTTCTCAGGCAGAAATGTACCATGTGCAGGCTTTTTCTTTCAATCAGATGTCTGGAGCTCTCAGTGGAGAGAGTTGAATACAGAAGTAATAATGCTGAACTCAATGTAACACAATTGTCTCAAACTGAATATATGAATACACACACAACTATATAGACACACATATCTATCTATCTATCTATAGATATATATATATATATATATATATATATATATATATATATATATATATATATATATATATAAAACACTACAGCAAGTATTAATATTCACCTATCTGAACCCCTGTGAACCTAGTGAATCAGTGTAAACATCTATTTAATGATGGAAAATTCAAGGCACTTATATAGGTCACTTTGGATAAGAGCGTCTTCCAAAAGCTTAAATGTAAATATAAGGATTAATTTTATTGACTGGATGACAATCTTTTGTCGTTAATGACGGCCTGAAGTCTGGACCTTACTAAATGCTGAGTTTCATCCTCATGCTTTTACTGCAGCTGCTTTCAGTTGCTGATTGTTCGAGACTTGTATAGTTCTATACACTGCGAAATTCATCCGGCTGCTTCTATCAGAAACCACATCATCAATAAATATCAGTGATCCACATCATCATAATTGTTTTTCAGAGAAAACTTTTGGTGTCTCCTTTTGGTGTTGACAATCTTACCAGTGCATTCCTGCGATTTAAGACTGCACCAAATTGTTGACTTGCCCACATTTATGCTTTCTGAACAGTTCTGTTTATTAGGATTTATTAGCCTAATGATAGCCTCCTTGTATCCACAGCTCTTGGAATGCATATGGAGAGTTCCCATGAACAGCTACTAAATGCAAATTCAGACCATTCACATACTTAATTTGTGATTAAATATCTAAAACAGGCCACAAATAACCAGGAAGCTGCATATCAGTCAGTTGTTAGATCATGAAAATGATGTGACTTTCTATTTAAAAAAATATATATATATTTATATATAAAAAAATCAAGACTTTACTCCCTCTTCAAAGTGTTCATATATAACTCTCTCTTGTGTGCATACTTTATTGTCTAGCACTGACCACGCTTACATTTCTGTTTTCTGGATAAGAGAACTTTTAAAATCAAGCCAGATGAAAAACAATATTGACCTAAACTTGGGTCTATACTGTAGCATCTTTAAATTTGTACATGGAGGTAACATGCATTAAAAGAATCAGACTTCAACATTTTCCCTATTCAGGCTTGTATAAGACAAACATCTTCTCACATTGTGATGCACTTACCTTTAAATATGACCCATAATACTTTGTAACGAAGGGGCTGTCGCATTGGCTCAGCACTGTGATCTCCTGCTGAATATCTTCAATCTCATCCTCTGCTTCCTCTAGATCAATGATCTTAATGGCCACGACCTTCTGAGTACGATTGTCTATGCCTTTAAACACCTCCCCAAATGAGCCCTTCCCGATCTTCTCCAGCTTAGTGAACAGCTCTTCGGGGTCAGTTTTAATATTCTAAACAAAAAAAAGAAAGGAACGAACATTAGGACATGATTAACTTTTTTTAACACATATTAAATATCTTAATTAAAAAAATATGACCTTGGTTGCATGGAAATCATGGTGTAAATGTACCTCAAAACCTGTTATACCTTCAACATTCTAGACCCATGAAAAATGTACATTTATGCAATTCGGCAGATGCCCTTATCCAGAGCGACTTGCATTTTTTATCTCATTATACATCTCAGCAGTTGAGGCCTAAGGGGCTTGCTCAAGGGCAAAACAGTGGCAATTTGGTGGTGCTGGGGTTTGAACCTGGGACCTTTATTGAAATCCATGCAAAATGAGATCCTAGCCATGCATACACAACAGGCACTTTTTTTTTTACATTAATACCATGCACAATAATGTAACTCTCAGATATTAGAGTTGAAAGTGTGTACAGTACAACTGCAACAATAGCTATGATGAGACACTGATTAGCTGAATACACAAAAATAAAGCATCACTTTCCATTCTTAGCTAGGATATGTCAAAATCAAAGGACTTTTATTAAACACTCTCAGACAAACCATGTAAATATCATCGGTTCACCATGCCACAATAAGGGAAAATAAATGAAGAAATCAAGGCATGAGCAGCATTATAATGTTTAGAAATCTATGAATTGACATAGATTGAAAGACAAATACACAAGTTTCATTCATTGTAGTTCACTACGCTGTTGTCTCAGGTTTAGGAGTTATAGCATAGTGCTAAAGCATTGCTAATTGGCCTTTAACACTATATACTAATAAAACGCCTGTGACAAAGTACAAATTACAACACATTACAATGTGTTGCCTTTAATATTTGTTTAAAAAATGCAGCAGGATAGAAACACTCATCCTGTTTCAAGGCTCTGAGCATCTTTATACATTATACATGTTTGATTCATGTAGCCATCACACTACTGGACCAGTAACAACATACAGGTATAAAGAGTATTAATTATCAGCAGGCCAGATAAATAAGGTATGACAAACACAGACAACACACAAAAAATGCTGTAAACATTTTTCTTACAAATCAAACTCTCAGATTTTCCCACTTAGTTTGAAAGTTACAATGTTTGAAAAAGTTACAATGAACAGCAGATCTACCTGTTGCCTGACAGACTCCATGTGAGCTATTTTCTTTTACCTGAACATTACTCACAATGGAACTGGCAGTACAGTGGGAACGCTATCATGACAGTAAAATGAGGCGTTGTTCACACTCACTTATCTAGCATGTACGAGTGGAATGGTGTTAAAGGGCCCAGCGGAGCCCGACACAGCTTAACAGGGGGAAAAAATACATGATTTACAGCCATGATCTGGCCACTAGCCTTTTATTTCAACAGTCCTGATCAACAATGAGCTAGGGCTGCTCTTAACCTGGACATGTTACATTAGGTTGATCAGGAAACTGACTAAAGTCCACCCAGCCGCTCATATGACCGATATCACAACAGAGAAGACTATATGACAGCATGGAATGTTAAATATAAATTAACAACAAGAAATGTAGTCAACCGAACTGTCTGAATCACCAGTTACTTCCTCAATGACGTTTATCTTAGGTAAGATAATGAGTGCACATGAATAATTCCATATATAGTGAGAAGTCATTTCCACTTACAGGTTTTCAGCAGTGATGTAAAAAGTTCATCGATAGATTAGATTTGTGTTTGATATTTATATTCACTCATTTGAGCAGGTTAAAGTAATAACTTTGCTGTGACAGCTGAGTGGGGCTGGGATTTGAACTCACAGCCTTTTGTTCGAACCCAAATCTTTAACCACCACATACTTAGAAATGTGTCATTAGACAGAAAATCTTTAAATGTAATTAGGCCCCATTAAAATTTGGGTGGTAACCAGAACTATGAGTTTGTGATCATCAACTTTTCATTACATTACGTTGATATTCAGGATGCAGGAAGTATGTTTATTTCAGCAGGTCTGCCTGTTATATCATTTCCCGTCAAAACAGAAAGTAAATTTTGATGACGAGCGAGAAACTATGACTAATTTTACAGCCCCAATAAACAAACTTGAATTTCAGGGTAAGATAACCGCATACAGTCAGGTACAAGTACAACTATTTGGAGAAGAAGACAACTTTCATATTTTTGCCCCTGTACTCTACGACAGTGGTTTTCAAATGAAGGAAGTAATCCCAGCTGAATCTATAGAACGGATTGGCTGGTGGCACACTTGCATTCTCCTCATCAACAATGTTGTCCCCTGAGTGAGTTTACACTGCCCCCATACAGTGCATGCAGCAGAAGTTCAAAAAGATACCCGTCACCTGCCGTCACGTTATAGCCTTTGCCCTCTCTTTCAACAGATTTTCAGTTGAGTTTTTTTGTACAAAAAAAGTCCTGTAGCCTTGTGCAATTTACGAACTTTAAATATATAGAAAGTTTAAATATATATGAACATTTAAATTAATGTTCTAAAAAGAAATGACAAACAAAAATTACGTGTGCATGCCATCAATTATAATTCTTAAAAAGAAACTAAATTTAAATAGGCCAAAATCTGAATCAGCAGGTCAGACTTTTAAAATATAATAATGATCAGAATCAGACAAGAAATTTGGAATCAGTGCCCATCTATTGTACAATGTTTAAGTCGGTGAAAAAATGCCTGCACAAAATCTAGCCAAAGCCAAAACACAAAAGGGGGTAGGCATATCATGGCCACAATCAAGAGATGCGTTCATGAATGTATACAAGAGGTTTACCTCAAGATGCAAAGCACAGCTAACACTCAAAAACAGACAGACAGACCAGATTAGACTTGACTGAAAAAAAAAAAAAAAACTTTAAGCCTGCCCACTACTGATATAAGATTAACTGGGATCAGAATAATAGGGAAAGAAGGATATGGAAGAAGAAGAATAAAGGAAGGGCAACATCATTTGTCAAATATGGTGGAGGTATTGTTATGGCTTTAGAATGTAGGGCTGCCAACGGAACAGCTTCACTGGTGTTTATTGATAATGTGGTCACCGATAGAAGTAGCTGAAAGAATTCTGAAGTGTATGGAAATAACATTTATGCTCAGATTCAGTCAAATGCTGCAGAATCGAAAAACGACTTTACACTACAAATGGATAATCACCCATATATACTGCAACAGCAACCCAAGAGCTTCTTCATGCGAAGAACAAAAACATTCTTCATGAGAAGAGTCTGTCGCCTGACCTCAACCCGACTGAGCTACTCTTCACTTACTGAAGACGAAACTGAAGGCATAAAGACCCTCAAACTATCAGCAAGTAAAAGCTACAGTAAAGACCTGGGAAAGTAGCTCAAGAGAGGAAACTCAGCATTTGGTGAAACTCTATATTTTAACGATTCCAGACCTCAAAATGTGATTTACTGCAAAATAAAAGTATTAATAGTAAGACTAATATTTATTACTATCTTTGACCAATTACTTGAGCCTGTGACAATGGAAAGGAATATAAAAAAATTGATTTCCTACAATTCCTTTCCAAGATTTAATGCATTTTTTTTGTTAAACAGCTTAAATTAAAGCTGAACCTCTACACTTCACATCTTGATTGCTTCATTCAAATACAAATTGTGTGTCACTTTCCAAAAACTTGTCTCAGTATTCCTAAAGCAGCTACGGGGCCAAATTAAAAACAGCAGCCTAAAGCCAGTCACAGCATCACAATGAACAGTGAGGTGATGCCCAAGTTGTGTGACTGGAACAGTGCAGAAAGGCAAGCAGTGCAGTGCTGGTAACCCACATAATGTTTTATCAAGTCAGCAGCTTGTGCTAAATTCTTGACCTCAAAGACCTACCTGATCTGGCACCAGCCCACAACCTCTACTGACGTTGTTTCTTCTAATGCAAGGTCAGGCTCCTATCACAGCTGCAGATCAATGTGTGACGAGGTCAATGTATGACAAGTCATTAGAGACGGAATCACCAGGGTCCACCCGATACGATATCTGGGTGCCTGTTCGATCTGATCTGTATTGCAATTCTGTTAGAATCACGGTTTAATAAATATACTCATTCTGTATTTTTTTGTATATTACTACAACTCAACAAACAAACTTTGCAAATAATTTGCTCCTATCACAAAGCATGCTGTGCTGCCTGCCAGTGAGTGAATAGTTTAGACCAAGTTATCTGTAGGATTGTAAATGAACAGCAACATTTTACCACTTCAAATACAAACCTATATACAGTAAGTGCACTACATATGAACATTTGAGATACAAACATGCATTCGCCCATGTTCAATCGCGGTCTGGTGTACATTGTCACGTATGTGCAGTGTGCATCCTTGATTGTGAAGTGATTGTGTTATAGTGCATAGTATTCTACTGTGTAGAGTCGAGTACTGCAGTCCGGAAGAAAGCATAAAAGCAGCAGCAATGAAGCTGATAAAGTATTATAAGACTAAAATATTTTCTTTATTTTTTGTGCATTCTTTTAGGCTTTATTTGTGTGAAAAGTTGTATAAATCTTTTACAATACAGTACTGAAATATGCTATGTTTAGCCAACTGTGTTAGTATCCTAGTACGTAAACAATTTTGTTGGACTTACGAACAAATTGGACTTACAAACAAGCTCCAAGAATGGAATTTCTTCAAATATAGGGGACTTGATATACTTCAAAAATTAAAAATCTAATTCTAAAAAAATATGAATTGCCACATAAAAAAAAAATACTTGCAAGACATTACTGAAACATTTCTAAAAGCCATGCATGACATGTTCTCAGGACTCAGACACAACTCAGGATGTTCCAGGTTTGAACAGTAATAAAGTCACTGTTACATGACAAGTGTGACTAGTTTATGTAATAACACAAACACGAGTTGCTGCGACCGGCTGTTAGTAAATCATATGACTTACGTAAGGCTATGTTCCTCTTCAGATGCAGAGTGAAAAAAGGACTGTGTGAATGAATCCAAATTCAATGTTTGTTTGTTTTTTACATTTATAAATGTCTAAAGCCAGGAATCTTGTTTTGGGTATATCGATGACATCAAGAAGAGCAGGAAACATTTGTGATAATACTGCAGTCCTGCTTTCAAACTGAACTATGCAGCATTACAATCAGCGCATTCTGACTAGGTTAAAAGTGTAATCCCAATGGCCTACTTGTCCTGGGGGAAAGGGCTAGTAAAATGTCCCACCTGCCACAGAAAATAAACAAGCAAGCAGGCAGAGACTAAATTCTTCTGATAACCCTTACACCACTCAATGGCACATTAAACAAGTTCTCAGAGAAAAATCTAAATTTAAATCTAATGTCATATCACACATTTTTTAAACATTATAAAGGAAGCAGACATACTGTAAATAGAATCAGATTTGAGTTGATCTGTTGTCTGTTTATTACTTTTTTAACCTTTTCCGCTGTCAGTTCTCAAAATGTGCCAGAAATGAGGCCTGTTTAATTTCTGTTTCGGAAATAAAAACGAGGTTGTGTTTCTGTTTGTCACAATCACTTGCCATGTTTTCAATCATTTTTAGTAACCACTAAACTACGTCTGAGTTTAATAAGGTGAGACACTTGCATGCATACAAGTGTCTGTGTTGTTCAATGGACAGTTTGCAAAAAAGCATTTCAGAACAACAGCAAACATTATGGAGACATAGCTTTCTGTGCAAATAAAGATCACAGAAGAGGAAGTGGACTGTAGTCAATTTTAGTTTCAAGACTCAGCAGACTAAAGTAATATTGTATTTGTGTTTATGTGACTTATTTTTTAGCATTAAAATATGCATCACTTGGATTAAGACTATGTAGCTGAGCAGCTTTATGAAGACTAACTGCGTCAGAAATATGCATGCTAAAATGAATAAAATGCAAGTTCCCTACCTAATGGGTAGATACAGTCCAAAAAAAAAAAAGAAAAAAGAAACTGAGCTTCTGATTGGTCGCTGCATCAGACGGTAAACAGGGTGTTCAACAGCCCTTAAAACTTTGGGAAATAGCATGTCATGAGAGCATGATACTGAATCAGGTCTGGTCAAAACCATGGTAGATCCTGGGCCTATCTAAGGGTCACTGTGTGTAATGCTTAGATATAACCTAAATGGGGCACAAGAAAGTGCACTATGTTGCAAGCAAAAAAAGAAAGAAAAAAGAAAAGGAAAAGCACAAATAAAACTGATTCTGACCCAGCAACATGCAGTACCATCTCAATAACCTAATGGGAGATGGTGGATTTTCAGTCCTCCCTGCAAAAGTTTGATTAAGAGGCCAAAGTAGGATTCTTTCCTGATGTTTCGGCTACATGAGATAAGAATATACAACCTCACAAGCAACAATGCTTTTCCTTTAACCCAGGGATTAGCAATCTTCTCAGCAAATGGCCAGTGTGTCCTTTCATTACAGCCAAACTGCAAGCATACCCGATAGCTTTTGGAGGCTGTGAACCGATTCAACAAGTGAAACCAGGTACTTGCTTCGTTGAAATGAAAGTCTGCAGCCACACCTGTCCACTGTGGACAAAACCGAAGACCCCTGTCCTGAACAAGTTTCCTCCCATGTCGGACAAAACAGCCCAATCGTTAAAATGCATACAGTATTGTGGCTACATTCACAACTTTTACTTCCGGTGTTGTTTCCTGCCTTGGGGCGCATCAGGAAACTCCCCAGGAAACTGAGCTAGTACCACGTACATACACAACCGGATTCTGTACATTTATTACAACAACAAAAACAAACAAACAAAACAATGGAAAGCTGGGAACATGCTCAAAATGTCATGGTGGCAAAACAAACGCAGTCTTCATGTTAACATAGTGGGTCTCACCCCTGGCCCTGTAGAATGCCTGTGGTGCAGATTTTAGATTTTCTCTCTTCCAACTTTCAGCTCATAAAAAGACAGTTAATGAGCTGATTGGTTAAATTTGGTGTGCTGTGAGCTTATAAAGTACAACAGTGTGCAGGACTGGGTGGTCCAAACCGCAAGATGGTCAAAGTGAAGCACTGATAGATTGTAAAGATATTTAGCAAAGCTAGCATGTCACAATACACCTCTCTGTCTCAGAATGTGTTATTTCTACGCTCGGATGCTGCTGGATGTGTATCAGGTCGTTACCTGTATGCCCGGAAGTCCTCTCTGGACCGGCTGACGAGCCATGGCGTGTTATCCAAGTCTCTTGGCCAAAACAAAAAATAAAAACACAAAAAATTATATAAAAAAAATAATAATAAACTCCAAGTGGATGCGGTGACCACTGTGGTTAGATCAGCTTTCCGGGTGCACCATAACACATACGCCAAATAAAACAGTCCAGTAACGTCCAGGCGACTATAAGGCGAGAACCGTCCTTGTTCAAAGTTGACGTCAGGGCAAACGACGGCTGGCTAGCTTGGCTAAATTACCACTTTTTTGTTATAAAGGTAACTAAAGGAAATATTGCGGCGAGCAACTAAGTACTTCAGACTGCTGGCAGACGTGTAGCGGTGACTCCGGCGCTGTGGGATTCGCTCTGCTAGCACCCGAGCTAGGCTCGATGGAGAATTTACACCTAGACCACTCTGACATCCATAATATCCCTCTGCAGCACTGCTTCACTCTCCAGACAAAAGCAACAGTACTTATATGATTAAGTGCGGTATCCCGTCAGAGTCACTACCGCAGAGAGGATTATGTTATTTTCGCCAACTGCCGCACAAGTTCGTTAGACGGACAGGAGGCTAGTTAGGGCTAACTTTCAACTTCCGCTGCCAATATTGCACGGCTCCTTATAATGTCTGGAATTAAAAAGGCCAAACAAGCGATAAGTTTGTGTCTACATTTAAAACAGCTAGAAAAAAACACCAAATTTCACCAAATACACTGCTCTCGTCCTCCTCATTTTCCGCTATAGCCTTCCGCCATATTGAAACCTCTGACTGTATCAAGGCGGGGCAAAACCAAATGCAAGGACCAATCGCGCTTCCGTCATAAGTGTTGACCACGCCCCCTAACGCCCCCTCCAAAATTGTGTAACGACGGGTCCCTTTACCGAATCCTAATTGGCTTCCTGACCCTTATGTAAGCGCACTATATAAGGTAAGACCGTGTACCCTACTAAGTTCACTATAAGTGAAAAAGCGAGCTATTTGAAATTCAACCACGGCCCGCGCTGTCTAAGTAGGCGTTGTCACTCAAGCGCATGCGCTTGTCTTTGGTTTGTGCTCTTCAAAACAGAAGTGGTTTGTGGTTTTGTTTTTTGCTGAAGAAGTGTAGTCTAACTCAACTTTACATCACAAAAGCCTGCGTGTGCGCGCTCATATATTTAGAGGCGTATTTGCCAATCGTGAATTTGTACCTTAATCTATTGTTGCTGTAAGCATGTTTCATAAACATATAACAGTACACAGTCATCATCTTTAAACCTGGCACAAACCTAAAGCTTATTCAATACTAGTAGTTTTTCCACAACTGTTATTTGACACATTTGATGAATTTAATGCATTTTTAGTTTGCCTATGTATGTACTGTTCAGGTTCCAGGACATAAACATGATCCAGAAATCAGCCAATCCTCTAGCAACAGAGCAATGCATAAAAATGATGCAATTACAGGTCAAGAATTAATGTTCGCATCAAACATTATGTGGAGGGCATGATCTCAGTGTGCATTTCGAAAACTGCTGATCTCTTGGGCTTTTTATGCACAGCAGCTTCTGGAGTACATATAGCACAATAATGTGTGTAAGCGCGATCAGAGGGGAATGCCCAGCACTCACTCACTCATCATCTATACCCTTTTATTCTGTACTCTGGGCACACACACATACACACACTCACATGCTCATTCACACACTACGGGCAACTTGGGAACGCCAGTTAGCCTAATCTGCATGTCTGGGAGGAAACCGGAGTACCGGGAGGAAACTCCATCAAGCACAGAGACAACATGCAAACTCCATGGGTACAGAGACGAGAATCAAACACGAACCCTGGCGGTGCAAGGTGACGGTGCTAACCACTAAGTCACCTTTCTGAATGGCCAGACAGGCTATGGTAACTCAAATAAACACTCGTTACAACCAAGGTGAGCAGAAAAGCATTTCAGAACACACATCATACCACATCAGATTTAACTCAGTCTGCCAAAAAAAATGTCTGAGGCTACGTTGGCACAGGCTCACTGAACATCTGGACAGGTGCAGACTGAAAAAAACATGGCAATATCTCAAGAACTCTACGTAGGTTTTCCTGCAGATGGTAGGATCAGAATCCATTGCGGTGGTAATGGTATGGAAAATGTTTTGTTGGCATGCATGAGTATCGTAGCCTCCCTAGTCACCAGATCTGAATCCAGTACCGCATCCTTGGGATGTGGTAAAAGGGAGGATTTGCATATAAAATATGTATAGAAACCATGTTAGACAATACCATAAAGTAATGTTTTCAGTATCTCGTGGAACCCCAGTCATGAATAATTGAGACTGTTCTGAGAGCATATGGGCCAGTTCCACCAGTTTTAGTATGCTGGTTATTATAAAGTGGAATGTGAGTTTATTCAGTAGAAAAATAATTAAAAGCTCATTTCTGCATTTCTGCAAATGTGACACGTTTATTGTTGCTCTTCCAGGGATGACTTAAGCAGGTTCTGGACTTACAATTACTGTTCAGAGGAGTGTACATGAGTAACATCGGGAACCAGATACTTAGTAATTAAGAGTTAATGTAAGATTTCATGTTCATAAACACTTTTAGACATAACTGTAAAAATATAAATATGTGCAAACACCTTTAATGTAATTTAGGACCCACCCGCCCAAAAATAAAAATAAAAATTGTTGGGTTTTTATACACCACACATTGAATTAAAATGAACATTAGCTTGTGTATAATAAAATTGTTTTACAATTCACCATAGATTTATTTTGGTTGCTCACTTTAGGTAGTTCTAACTACTTTTCCTTCTGAATCAATGATCCACATGATATTTATTTCTAGCACTCATATTATCTGTAAGGACACTGTTTAACAATATTACAAATTGACACATTTTAAGAAAATCTAGTATTTGGATCATAATTGAATCAGATTTTAGTCATTTTGGTTTCATCCACTTGCATTTGCATTTTGTCTTCTGCGTTTTCATATTTAGCATTACTTTCTTTCATTTCTTTGTCATCTGGTTCCAGCTCTTTGTTTTGCTTGAACTGAGCCTCAATCTCAGCAGGGTTGATGTAGGTGTAGAAATAAGCCATTATCGAAAAAATTATACAGACTGCCACTAACAGAGAAGCAAACAGCACATACTCTGCCCACTGTAAAAGCAGCACAAACACACACACACACACACACACACACACACACACACACCATGTTAAACAAATTAACTCAATTTACAGACAATAAATTATAAATGATAACTTACATAACATTTTTGTATGCAAACTATATTACATCGTTGTAAGTTAAATGTTAGCGTATTTAGTTTACTGGATATAATACCTTGTCGGGTAGCTTTGCCAGCTCTGCCACAATCAGCACAATGAAGTTTCCCACTGCCACAGTGAAGAGCCAGCCTGCCTGCAGTACTGCCTTCATGTTGCTCGGGGCCTGTCAAGCGAGGGAAGTCATTCAGCTTATACTCAATAATGTTTTTTTTACGTCCAGATTATTTTAAACCTTACATCCTGCCTTTTAAAAAAACTTTTTTAAGAACTATACAAATCCAGTTTGTATATTGAAATTTTCACTGAGGATCTTATAATAAGTGTTCTGCATGTACAGTACAGACCAAAAGTTTGGACACACCTTCTCATTCAAAGAGTTTTCTTTATTGTGTTCTTTAGTCCAAACAAGTCTCTTCTGCTTGTTGCCTGTCCTTAGCAGTGGTTTCCTAGCAGATATTCTACCATGAAGGCCCGATTCACACAGTCTCCTCTTAACAGTTAACCTGTGATTTCTGAGGCTGGTGACTCGGATGAACTTATCCTCCGCAGCAGAGGTGACTCTTGGTCTTCCTTTCCTGGGGCGGTCCGCATGTGAGCCAGTTTCTTTGTAGCGCTTGATGGTTTTTGTGACTGCACTTGGAGACACTTTCAAAGTTTTCCCAATTTTTCGGACTGACTGACCTTCATTTCTTAAAGTAATGATGGCCACTCGTTTTTTTCTTCACTTAGCTGCTTTTTTCTTGCCATAATACAAATTCTCTCCTTGAATGAGAAGTTGTGTCCAAACTTTTGGTCTGTACTGTATTCAGTACATGCCAACATTTTAAAGTGGAAGCTTATTTTAAAATAATTTTTAATGGAGACAGCTATAGCTCTTTTTGAATAGATTCATATTTTTAAATAAACAGTGAGTCTCCTATTGTACCTGTGAGTATGAGAATTCCAGGCCAGTGACAGAGAACACCACTTCTCCTGCCGTAATGAGGAAATACTGAGGGATCTGAAGGGCGATGCTCACAGAATTGGGCTGAATATCCTCCACTTTCACTACAGAACCACCACACTACACACAGACCAAAGACACCAGTTAGTTTACACAAATTTGATACAACTGTACATGTTAGTTTCAAATTCATTTTTACACCTATCAGGACACCTACATGCAGTGTTACTAAGTTTATATTAACTTGCTCTGTCCAAAGTACATTCATATCTTATAATATAGAATAAATGGGTGTTTTCGCAGTCTCTTATTTTTTTCTTCCTCTCAGTCCTGTTATAGTAGACATGAAAGCCGTCTAGGCGAAAGTGTTTCACAAGTGCCCTTCGCCTAGGCGGCTTTCATGTCCACATTTTCTGTCTGCATACTTTAACTCCAGACCACTTGTTCACAACACAACCTTTAATGAACTCAGACACCAGCTGTGTAACTGGACTGACGTTGAAAATGGCTAAAAAACTAAACTGTCCTGAAAAAAGAAAAGCTCTGGGAAAAAGAAAGCAAGCAACTATTTTTTGTTTCTTACACCTACTTGTGACTCTCATTTAAGCTTTTGGTATAACAAAAATATGTGTGTACCATATAGAACTACATGTTCATTTATTCAACTATCAGGAATTCCCGAGAGAGGTCAGCAGAGAACAGTTATATAAATTAATTGGAAGTCTACATTAACGCAAATATTTACAACCATGGTGAGCAGAAAAGCATCTCTGAATGTGCGCTATCAACCCTGGGGCCATATTTGAGCCTACAGTGGGTACAGGTTCCACAAAATGAATCAGTTGATGACCTAAAATAAAAATTTTGACCTGTTGCCCTTCTCCAGTTTGCGTCTCAAAGTAGTTCCCTTTTCTTGGTTACCAGGAGTGGAGTATGATGTAGTCTTTAATGTTTAATATTTGTTCTATAAGCATCAGAATGGGGAACTATATATATAGTTCCAAACGCTGATGCTTATTTAAAAGATTTTTTATTCGATTGTTCAAAGTAAAAAAAATATATATAAAAAAAATTAATTAATAAAAAAGATAAATAAACATATAAAACAGTTAATAATAATAATAATAAAAATAATAATAATAATAAAATAATAACAATAAAAATAATAATAATAATAATTATTATTATTATTATTATTATTATTATTATTATTATTATTATTATTATTATTATTAAATAAATACATAAATAGAACAAATATGAAATATTAAATATACAAGTCCACACCAAATACACACATTTGAAATATTAATGTGTACAGGGCTACAGCAGGTTCAGAATGGCCCGTTCTGATTCTTGATGTGAAAATGAACTGAAGCTCTTGTCCTGTATATAAATGATTTCATGCATTGTGCTGCTGTCACATGAAGGGCTGACGCTACCAGTCGTGTGAACGCTCTACAAGTGGTCTGAGTACAGGTTTGTTTGTGGGCTGTTTTATAAGACCCTGAGCTCATTAATTACCATGTTCACATACTGTATGTACAAAATGCTGCAACAGAGACCATTTGGAATCTTTAAAATGGATTGAGTGTGACAAGATATCTATGAAAAAACAAAATTTGTACATTTCAAAGTCATTTAAGAATAACAAACATAATTGCATACATTTTCAGTCCAGCTCAGAGTGCTTGGAATTAGAAAGGTGTATGCTCCTCCAAACCCAAACTGTGTAGAGAACTGGCATGATTTCATACCCTCCGTGATCGTGAATGTCCAACTGATAGGAGAAAATACGCAGCATGAGACATTCCTGTCCTGAAACATTATTATTTTTAAGACAGATTTTCCAACACCAGGAGTAATTGAGAAGGTGAACTTACGACCCCTGTGTAACCTCGGTTCGATTTGAAATAGCTGATGGTTCGATGAGACCAATATCTGAAACATTGAGTGGCATACTCTGACCATTTACAAATCTGTTGAAAATAAAAGGAACAACAGTTACCTAATGGATTTGAGAATGTTTTATATAACAGTAAGATATCACATGAAACTGTATGTAATGGAAAAAATGTGATTCTACACATAACCAAAGGTTATGAATAATAATATGAATAATGACTTAAAACTAATAATTTCTCATTTCTCAATTTACTCGACTGACCTGACTGCATTTTTGCCTTGCTCCGGTTTGGAGGTTAAATCCTTTGCCTGAGAGAATTGAGTAGAGATTATATCACATTGCATATCATTCATTTTGACTTGGAATTTGGATGGTCTCATAACTATAAGGAAGCTTAATACTTACCAGATACATGTGAGAATGACTAGATGGGATGATGAGGGTCTGACGTTGTCCCAAACCCAGGGTGAATGTTTCATTAATCTCAGAATTCAAAGAAACTGCAATATTTGGACTGTCAAATGTCATATAGTCCTCAGTTGCCTGTAATAAACATAAAGAGATAGCTTACCCCCACCCAGCATCAATGCCTAAACACACTAATGCTCTTGTGGCTGACTGTGCAAATTCCTATAGTCATGCTGCAACATTTGGTCGAAAAGTTTCCTAGAGCAAAGGGGTGCCAAATCTGTCCTAATTGTTTTTAAAGGGCACACGTGTGTCTTTCTGGCTTTGTGTGTGTGTGTGTGTGTGTGTGTGTGTGTGTGTGTGTGTGTGTGTAGGTGTGTGTAGGTGTGTGTAGGTGTGTGTAGGTGTGTCTGTGTGTTGTACCTGCAGAGATCCAAGCAGAAAAGGTGCATTGGGAGGGATGTTGACTTGGAGCTGAGCACTTCCCATATTCACTACCTTCAGCTGACTTTGTGTGGAAGACGGGAAAACCGGCAGTGTTTTCTGAATATATACAAATGGACATCAGTATATTTAAGCTAAACATGCCTTGTTTACTGCGAATATAAATGTAAAGGACATCCTATACAGATTGCATTATCTCAGTGTGGTCATTGCTGATGGTGTGAATTTAAATGAGTATCAGTTTAACACTCACATCGATCTCAATCTGGACCAAAGCTGCAGACACAAATGCCATGGCAGCCAAGAACATCCCAGTGGTCATTCTCTTCAAAGGGCTATGGGGAGAGTTTAAACATTAACACAGCAAGCCAAAATCTCATGATCAACAGTAACTCTCTTAGAAAAAAAATCAATCAATAAATAAAAAGTTTTGATTATTCTTATTAGGACTGACATTAATCTATTCATGTTCATGGAACAAATAGGTTTGGCTAAATAAACTGTAACAATAATGTTCACCTAACTGATGCTTTACTTACCTTTAAATTCTAAATCTCAAATCAGCAGTGAAGAAAGACTGTAAAGCCTTTCCTATACACAGTACAATGCACTCCTACGATTCGCATCTGAAGGCTTTCAGAATACACACTGAACAAGATGCTCATAAGTTGCTGAGCATGATGTGTATACTGTATATTCTTGTACCCCTACAGGTCATTTAAACTTGTCAATTTACCTACTGCCACTTTTGCTGTTTGGTAGGTGGAAGAAACCAGAAAAACCCCACAATCATGTTTTATTTACAATTCTATACATTATATTTATAACTTATTTATACATTTTGCATTCACATTTTCATTCTGTAATTACTGGGGGGAAAAAGGCTCCTGAAGGTAAACACTATTTAATGTTTGAAGACAGGATTCTTACGTGAAGTTGAAGCCACACTTGCTGATTAGAGGATACACGATTCTGTCCATGATGGGTACCAGAGTGAGAATCAAAATGGGATTCACTGTCTGCTCAAAATAAAGAAACGCTCACAATTGAATGGAATGTTATATGAAAATGCATTCAGCTCACTCACACTATGTTTAGCTCTAATACAGACATCGTCACTCACCTGCATCTGCTCTGGCTGCAGAGCCAGCGTTCCCTATAGGCACAAAAAGAAATAAAACATCATCACATGCTATTAAAGCTAGTAAATGAAAGAATATATTTAATACTTCTAAATCAGTTCCATGTAATACTCTGGATTTCTACACTGATTTTCAAGTATTGAGTTAAACAACTCACAAGGGTCCCGTCCATGGTGGTGGCTTGGAGGGTCCAACGAGAGCCCTATAAACCAAATCACAACAGTAAGTCTTTTTTTTTTTTTTTTTCTTTTTTACAAGGGTTTTGTATAATTACATTATAAATACTGGATACACTGATCAGCCATAACATTAAAATAATTAACATTAAAAGCACATAGGTTTTATGTTTTCCCTTGTGCTGCCGGGGTGGCTCTGGTCCCTTTGCAAAGTGATTCCACAGGTGTGCTGGCGCCAGGATGTTAGTGGAGGATCATGCAAGTGCTGTGGGTTGCGGGGTGGGGCCTCCACGGATCGGGATTATTTGTCTCATGGATGCACGATCGGATTGGGATGTTCTGAAGGTCGGATCAACAACCTTGAACTCTTTGGATGCTGGGCCCTGTGTGTGTCAGATTGTAATGCACTGGGTCTTCTGATACCTTACTATTATGGCCTGCATATGTTTTTTTTTTTTTTTTTCAGTGGTTTGTGCTGCATTGGCTTTTCTGGGGGATCGAAGCAGACAGGGTGTCTTTTGAACTCCATGGGCAAGGGGTGAGCCTTGGGTACCCATGATCTTGTCACCAGTTTACTGTGATTAATAAGCAATGTTATTCAATTCAACTAGTGATGGTGATAATGTTATGGCTAATCATACTACACCACATAGATAATTCACTGGTTAATACACAAATCATCATGGCAAGAAGTAGTAAAAGTAATTAAGTGATGTAGGGAGTAGATTTTTGTTTTACTATGGAATCAAATTAGATTTCAAAACACATCTGGCAGTAAGGTGGTAGTGATACCTTTTGGTCAAACAGAGTCCAGAACATTGGGAGAGGAATGTAGAGAAACAGCACTTTGAGCACCATCTTAATTTGAGCAATGAGGAGTTTCTGTAACACACAGGACGGAGCAAAGCATTTAGTTCATACTGTATGAAGGAACAATAGCTATATAAGTGTTTTAACATGATGAAACATTCTGTTACAGAAGAATAATGAACGGCAAGGTTTAAGATTTTTACCACCGAGCAGCTGATTGCTTTCCTATTACAGCATGTCCTCAAGTGTTTTATTTATTTATTTATTTACCATAGCAATGAGACTACAATCATATGTAGCTTATTGAGAAAAATACACCATAGTAATTACTGGTTAGTTCCTGTGATCACTAACAGCTCGGATCGTCCATACTGTATGTCTGGAAATACTTTCCTGCGTCAGAAAACTTGCAGCTTTACCTGCTTTTACTGTTACCATAGTAACACTAGAGAGACTTCTTTCAAAATGCCAAGTAAACATTTCCATAAAGGAAGCTTTATTATATCAATGATACAATTATTAATATTTTTCCTTATTTATTGGGAGCATCTCCCTGGATTAAATGTAGCTTCAGAAAAAAAAAAGAAAAAAAAAAACATTATCGAATGTATGAGAATGGAACGAACGAGCAGAATTTGAATAAATGAATCAGAAAATCAAAATCAAGACCTCAGGGGCACTGTGTTAAAGTGGGGAAATGAAATAGAAAAACGAAATGAAAGGAACGAGAGTGAACGTACATCATATTTCTCATCAGCCCAGTCCATCCAGTGCTCTCTCTTTGGGTATCTACTGCTCCTGTGTCTGAAACGGTTCGCAATAGCAAACTAGGAAGAGAACATAGACGCTTATTTGTTATATAATTCAGATACAGGATGCAAACGTTTAACCATATTTCAGGCTGACTGTTTCTTATAGCTTTAGTCTACACAAAGAAGCAGTGCTAGTAATAGAAACATGTTTGTGTGATACACTTACCCAGATGCATTTACACACATCCAGCATGATGTTGCCCTTGGGTTCAGTTTTAACATACATGCCACTGCCAGCAATGAAAACAACTGCAGATACACGTACAGAACACACAAGCGCTTAGCTTTTCTGGTGATTTGCAGGTACCCAACAATCTCTCATTCTGAAGTGAGGACTTTTGGTGAATGTAGACCAGAATGTTTTCACGAGGTCTCGATATGTGAAAGGTCTCATTTATATATAAACTACGCTTATCAATACAACCTGTTCATTAAGACTAAGACACTCACCCAGAGAGACCACCATGAGGGCTGCAGGAACACCGAAAGCCAGCGGGTAGCATTGACTCTTAGTGTGAATACCACACTGCTGACCTGTGCATAAACATTCAGGTTACAATGAGGTCAAAAGGTCACTTTAATGCTCCTGTTTCATCTGGGAAGTGAATGTGTTATACCTCGGAGAATGGGGGTGATGAGAGTGGAGAGCAGACTGCCGGCATTAATACACAGATAGAACACAGAGAAGAATGTACTCCGCTGTCTCGCCTGTAAAGCCAAGAGAGCGAGGCATGAAGTTTATTTAGTTTGCGCTAAATATACAAAGTGCAGATTCAAACTCTTTCGTGCACTAAAAGAAGGTACAGTATGTATTAATGGTCAGACCTGGTGGTCCTTAAACTGATCTCCTCCAAATGCAGACACGCAGGGTTTAATGCCACCTGTACCGAAAGCGATGAGGATCAGCCCTAACATAGCCAAGGTGCTACAATAGAAACAAAGACATGCTGTTATTAAAGAGCATTTAACAGCTTCCCATTTTACGAATGTTGTAACGGGACACGTCAGTGGCCAGGCTGCGACTCACACATGCACTTCCATATTGTCTGGTTTGCCGTCTCTGTCCGTGTCAGTGATGTCATGAATAGCACTGACCGCGATGACGATCTGGCCGATGGCATACACAATGGACAAGTAGATGATGGTTCTGCGTGGACAAATTTGTCAGGACAGATTGGGAATCCTGATCTCAGTACTGTTTTTTTTTTTATTTTTATGTGGTCGCTTTTAAAACATCTTGAGTTTATTAACAGTTCTAAACAGGCACTTACTGGAACTTTCCAAGCCAGGAGTCAGCCACGATGGCTCCTAGTATGGGAGTCAGGTAGCACAGGGCCACAAAGGCGTGATAGATGGAGGTGGCGAGGTCATCGTCCCAACGCAGAAAGTACGTGAAGTACAGAACCAGCACCGCTTAGGAGGCAATGGACACACAGAAGGGTTCAAAAGAATCCAATTGTCTTAATTGACTGAACAACAACAGGGATCGATTAATGCTTTATCATCACAGTTGAATCGTGTTGATTACTTTAAGCATTTCTTTTTTTTTGTTTTGTTTTTTTGTCATACCCATTCTTATTCCAGTAACTGCACTGTTCTCTTACCACGCATTCCATAGTAGGAGAATCTTTCGCAGAACTCGTTGACAACGATGAAAAATATACTGACTGGATAACCACAGCATTCCACGCTCTGCACACACACAAAATCAGACAAATACATTTTATTGCATATCCTAATGTTGTTCGAGTCAAACCGAGACTTTTGTACACTAACAGATCACAGTTATGAGAGTAAAAATGACCTTTATTTCTCTGTACAATCCCCCCGCTACACTAATGCACCAGTGTTTCACTAGGGCTTAGACACCATCAAGGTGGAAAGTTTTCACAGTATGCTGGAGCCATGATCAGACTGCCTGCTTCACATCTGAGATGCGGGCCTCCCAGGAACTCCGAATGGTCCAAACACGTGGAAACGGAAGAACTTCCAGCTAAGTTCCTGTAATGGGCAAGTGGTGTCCAAGGATCAGACGTTCCACTCGCTGGACGTTCAACGGAACGACTGCAGTGAGCTTCGAGCCACATCGGCCGGCATCGTCATTCATAGACGTTTCGAAAGGGTTGCACAATTCACATGTTTTACTTTGGCTAAGAATCTCTTCGCTGTAATTTGCTTGAAGTCTTTGATTAAGATCCAGATCAGTTTGATGCCTTTATTCACAAGGCAGTTCACCACAAATCCTGGTTTGGCATGAATGACCCAGGTACAGTGTTGTAACAAAGAATCACTACCTGCTACAACTTCATATAGGATCTAAATTTATGTCAGATTGGCTGAAAGTAGAATCTTCAACAAATCTAAGTCTAAAAATCCTGGGTCATGGAATACTTCCTGATATAGACGGTTTAGCGTTTTTCTCTGCTCGAATACACCTGATTAAACTGTTCAGCTATCTATCGACCCTTCCTGATATGGCTTGGGCGTGTTAGTCCAGTAAAAACACTAAAATGTGTTAAAAGGCTATTTCACAAACAGGTTTGAGAACTTATTGTGCTAGAAATGATGATATGTTGTCCAGCAGATGGCAGCTGAGTTCCTGATACAGTATATCTGCTACAGGCGAGTCGCCCTACTGTACCTCCCAAACTGACTGGCAAGCCAAGGGTACAATGAGCTTTCAAGAGATTATTAAAGGTTTTATTACTATTTTCTGTCTATATAAAACCCGGCACTGAGGCGAGATTCGTAGTTTCATAAAGCAGCTGTCTCGTGTCTGCATGAACTGCATAAATTCTGCAAGTAAACAAACACACGACTCGAGCTACAGTATGGATGTAAATATTCCAGGTTTTAATTACTTGTTTTAAAGTCGTGCAAACAAAGTAATAATGATATTCCAGATTGCATGTGATATATCTGAGTGTGTGCGTAGTCTATACATTATCCTTACTGTGGTTTACAGATATCAGATGTGATAAAAATATATATCAGACAAGTATTCAACAAAATACTGTCTGACTTGTAAACAAGCGATAAACACAATCTTATTAATATCGTTTGATTTGCCAGAATAAATAAATTAGTAAATAAGTACATAAATAAACAACAACAAAAAGAAAATGCAAAAATGTATGTGTTAAATAAAAAACTGCAATAGTTTCAGTGACAGTGCTGTACTGACCTTGGGTTTCTTCTCATCTTTCTTCTCTTTGTCTGTCAAATCAACAGGAACAATCTACTTCAGTATAAATACACATTATATACATACATACTGTACATTATAAAAAAGTGACAATGCTATGTAAAAATGCTATGTGATCTCACCCCTCATGGTTGTGTATGTGACGCGCTGAGTGGCAGTGGATGGAAAGACCTGTGTGTCTGCAGAACCTGCAGTGTAAAGGTGAAACGTTGCTCCTTAGAGTGGACTGTGGCCCTGTTTATTAGCCCTCTCTCTGAACGTACAATTACACAGAGTGATGGAGGGAGTGAGAGAAAGTGAGAGGACACTAGTTTCAATTAGCAGGGACCTTTTCTCTTTCTGTAACAGTAATAAATGCTAAATAATATCTATAAATATAAAATCCAAGAAGCAAATTAATATAACAAATGAAATTCATACAATAAAAAAAAGAGGGCAACAATATATTCTGTGGAAACGATAAGCCCACCCATTTAGTGAAGAAGGACAATGGGATAGTTGTAGTGAAATCCAGCTGTTTTGGAATCTAGGAAGGGTTGCTGAATTTAGGTGAAAATGCTGCAAGAAATGCAAAAGATATAACTGAGCTCACACACCCTTTTTTCTAGCAGGTGTGTTATCAGGATAGATAAAGATTTTTTCCCCCCTACAAGCAGGACTTGTGCAAATAGCAGAGGGAAGAATATTAATGGAACAGAGACAATAAAGACGGCAAGTGAAATGAAAGAGTTCCACACTATCCCACGGGAAATGAGCAGGAACGTGACAACACTAGCAGATTCAGGGTCAATGTTCGGGCAGATACAGAATGAACAACTCTTACACTAAGGCCCCCTTTTAAAAACTATATAGTTGTTTATTTGGACACAAGTTTGGAATAATTTTTTACATTATATACTGGAGAAAATATGAAACAACATATTTGGCATTAGGTAATTAAGTAACAACAAATTAATATTAATTAATATTAATTTGTCATCTGTTGTGGAATAGTTCTTGAACAGTATTGTCAAGTGCATTTGCAAAACGAAGGCTGAAGGCTAAAGGCTCTAGTCCTCATGAAGACCTTCCCAGGAAAACAAGACCAAATCGTAGCTCTGCTGCAGAGGAAAAGTTCATTTAGAGTCACCAGCCTCAGAAATCACCAATTAACAGCACCTAAGATTAGAGCAGTTGTTAAGGCTTTACAGAACAGAAGTAGCAGATACATCTCGATATCAACTGTTCAAATGAGATTACTGCACATCCTTGATGCATTTAGCATTGTGTAGAAAGAAATAAAAATCAGGACTGGAATTAGAAGTTGTGTCCTAACTTTTGACTGGCAATGTGTGTATATACAGTGCTGGGAAAGGTATCAAAGAAATTTTAATACTACACAAAGATAACTTGAGTAAATACAAATTGCAGTTTTTAAATGGTGATTTTATTCAGTCAGAGAAAAAATTGTGCTGGAAATTTGAACAAACTGTGATTTTTGGAAGGCTGGCCACACCCAGGCCTGATTACTGCCAGACCTGTTGAATCACTTAAATAAAACCCAGTTGAACTACAGAGATTCCTAGATGAATGGATAGAATTAAAATGTAATTATCAAATTTTAGCTACTTAAACAAACAAAAAATTTATTCGTTTGAAAACAACAGACAAAGAAACTGTTTTAAAATAGTGAAATTTATTTAAAACAAGCATTAGGGAACATTTGACATACAGTAGAACAGTGACTTTCTATTAAATAGAGATAAAAAAAAAATCCTCATTGTGAATATAAAAAGCATCTGATAAACATTTAAAGCAACACAATGTGGTAAATGTCTCTGCTCCTTCACTGGCTCCACTCCTCCCCTCTTTGGCAAGAAGGATCAACACCATGTTTACAGTGTCTGAAACACAGCAAGAGCTCAGCTTGCTTTATATTGCACTCTTTTTAGATACTTAAACATTTCATGGCTTTGAAAATATCTCCATCTGAGATATTAAAGTGATTGGTGTCTGTGTTTTGTTCATGCTTAGGTTTGTGGATTCCATCATATATATTTTTTCCCCTCATATAAAACAGAAAAGCAAAGCTAAATTAAAAATATAGAGGCTAAGCAGACTACGTATTTGTAAGATATCTGAAACTGAAACAAATTCTGTACAAATGGTATTACAGGGTTTTAAATTAGGAATGAAAAACAAGGAGTAAGAAATAAAAAACTTGGCAGAGGATGGGTATAAAACATGTAAAAAGTCTCCACAGGAAACAGTAACTCAGATTCCCAATCAGAAGAATGGGATAGAAACAAAAATAATAATAATAAAATAAAATATATGTTTACCCAAACCCAGCTAACAGTGCCATACTGCCACTCTGTCCTCTACTCCAGGGTCATTAATGGAGCAGAAATTTTCTGCTGGGTTTTAAAAAGCTGAGTGACGGAGAGACAGACAGAAAAATACAGCAGACCTATTTTTGCTGTTGTGTGTGAAGGAAGTCATGCACCAAATGTGAAAGATTGCAGGGCTAAGCTGAGTAGAAGGCGAAGCTCAGACCACAGAAGACGACGTGGGTATGCCCTGGATGCTGGCTGCAGTGGGTGTGCCACTGATGGCATTGAAGATGTGTAGGGAGTCTGGCAAAGGACTCTTCATGACATCTTCCACAGGAGAGATCTACAGAGACGGAGAGAGAGAGAATGTGTGTGTGTGACAGAGACAGAAAGAGAGAGAGAGACAAAGTGTAAATATCAGAATTCAGGAATCTGTTGGAATAAAGAATGAAATAAAATTCAGATATGTGTTACCATCCAATCTGATCAGGTAAGCGGAGGAGAAAAAGAGAGAAAGTAACGTTTGATACAGTCACATCACTGGTTTCCGAGTCAAGTCACATCACTGGTTTTGTGTATATATACATACAGTACAGACCAAAAGTTTGGATACACCTTCTCATTCAAAGAGTTTGAATTTGTATTATGGCAAGAAAAAAGCAGCTAAGTGAAGAAAAAAACGAGTGGCCATCATTACTTTAAGAAATGAAGGTCAGTCAGTCCGAAAAAATGGGAAAACTTTGAAAGTGTCCCCAAGTGCAGTCACAAAAACCATCAAGCGCTACAAAGAAACTGGCGCACATGCGGACCGCCCCAGGAAAGGAAGACCAAGAGTCACCTCTGCTGCGGGAAGGATAAGTTCATCACCAGTCTCAGAAATCGCAGGTTAACAGCAGCTCAGATCAGAGAGCAGGTCAATGCCACACAGAGTTCTAGCAGCAGACACATCTCTAGAACAACTGTTAAGAGGAGACTGTACATATTCATGGTAGAATATC
Organism: Clarias macrocephalus; assembly: GCA_011419295.1. NCBI lineage: Eukaryota > Metazoa > Chordata > Actinopteri > Siluriformes > Clariidae > Clarias > Clarias macrocephalus. Next base: position 57,435 of record JAAGKR010000323.1, on the reverse strand, counting down.
GGCTAGGAAACCACTGCTAAAAACAGGCAACAAGCAGAAGAGACTTGTTTGGGCTAAAGCACACAAAGAACACAATAAAGAAAACTCTTTGAATGAGAAGGTGTGTCCAAACTTTTGGTCTGTACTGTACTTCAGAGAGAATAACTGTATATGCATTATCTCAAGATCTAACCAATTCAGGATCAAATTTAGAAATGTGAGAATGTGTCTTATGGACACTTTCATAGTTTAAAAACTCATAGTAGGGAGTTCATGTGCTACGCCTTGATGTAGGTCTTGCTTTCTGTAATAGACAGACTAAACAGATAGGAGACTGGGGCTTCAGTAATACTACCAATTAAAAAACTAATTAAACAAAGCTGTGACACAAGACTGGACCTTGAATCTAGACACTACAAACAATGTCAAAATATGAGTCCCTGAAGCACACAAAACAAGAAAAACTATGAGTCCATGGGTGCAGAATGCCCTCCAGGGGTTGTCCCTGACACAATGTTGAACCCCTTTTATATAAATGTTATGGTCTATGAAAGAGTTGGAAAATGTCGAGGCGACTGCGCACAGCTGTGTGAATTTGTTTGCATGTTTAAAGATCATTAAGAGGATTAAGAGGATCATTGTTCCTCTCAAGGCTTCTTCCTACTGCCATCTCAGGGAGTTTTTCCTTGCCACTGTCGCCCTCGGCTTGCTCATCAGGGACTATCTGACCATTTTTTGATTCATACATATTCATATTTCATACAAACTTAAACAATTCTTTTGATTGTGTAAAGCTGCTTTGCGACAATAAAAATTGTTAAAAGCGCTATACAAATAAAATTTAATTGAATTGAATTAAGAGATCACTAAAAATTGTCTGTATTCAGAAGAGACGGGAATAAATCTTAAGTGTGTTTTCTAAAACCTACTGTTCCTCATATTCTTTAATTATATGGTCATGTACAGCATTTTTGACACAAGACAAAATTAAAACCTACAGTAGTTACTGTAAAGCAAATCTGTTGTTGGCCCTTGGAGTGCCTTTCTACAGCATAAAAGGCTTTTTTTTTACCTAAGAGACCTTACTAGGTAGCTATTAATAAATATCTTTAATCTATCTTAATAACTTTTTTATGAATACAGTACCAGTCAAAAGTTCGGACCAACATTTTTATTCATTAGATGTTTTTTTTTTCCCCACACAAACAGCATCTCAGGTTCAAGCCGTTATGAAGGCTGTTCACAGGTGATTGTTGCATATTTTAGATGCCTTCATCATTGCTTTAAATGTAGAAAAAAATAAAAATCTGTAAATGCCACTGAATTAGGTGGTGTGTCCGGCCTTTTGACTGGTACTGTACATTTGTGTTAAATATTAATACCCCAATCTTTCCAGCTTTCCAGTATTTTTTACTTACCCCTCACAGATCTTCTTAACACGGTTTTTCAGTTGGTCCCCTTGGAAAAAAATTATAAATACTGACTTATGAACTTGGTCTCCCTGTAAAACAAATAAATGATGTTAATAAGCTTTGCTATGCAAAAGCATTGCAGGACAAACAAGTGATATTAAGGAACATCCAAAATAAATTTAGTGTCTGTATATGACAATAACATATAGAAGCAAAGTATAAATTAATAAATGAAGAAGTAGTACTCACTGTTGTGGGGTCCTCAAGGGGGTCCTCAATCTCAGCCAATCGTAAAAACACATTGCCACGACAAACCCTCCAAAGCATTCGCTCAAAGGTGGGGATCCGTTCACGACTTATTACGCCAGCAACAAACCTGCACAGCCAGGGCATTAAACTATGTTCAGATAAACTGTTGACAGACAGGAATTTAGGAAACAATGACAATGGCAATAACATTAGTAATACTAGGCTCTTTTATCATATTTTACATGAAAGAAGACACACCCAAGCCGCAGAGGGGCACCTCTCCCAGCTTCACTGGGATCCAACAGAGATGATGTCTCCTCCAGCAGATTAGGGTCTTCCATCTAGTTAGAATGACAATAAAAATCAAATCAAATATTCTGTGGCATTCATGCAATGGTTATGTGCATTATTATAAAAATCAGTGTGCAGTACCACCTCCATCAACCAGGATTATTGACACCAATCAATGCTGTTGGCATGACCTTTTGACCCTACCATCTTTGTGCTTCAAGAGAAATTGGTCTTCAGAAAATTGATAAACAGAAATTCATCAGTCCAGGCAAGTCAGTTCTTCCAGTCTCCACATTCCAGCTTTCATTAACTTGTAGCTGTTGTAGCCCATCCACCACTTGGTTTGATATACTGTGCATTCTAAAATCCTTTTCTTATTACCCCAATTCTAAAGTAGTTTCTGTAGCCTCCCTCTCAGCCTGAAGTAGTCTGGCAATTCCCTGTTGACCTCTCTCATCAACAAGACACTTCCATCTGCAAAACTGCTGCTGGCTCAATGTGTGTTCAAATTGCACCATTTTGACTAAGATCAAGGGCCTATTGAGCATGAAAATCCCCAGAGGCTGTGCAGTTATAGAAATACCCAAACCAGCCTGTCTGGCATCAACCATAATGCCACGGTCAAAGTCAGTGAGATCACATTCTCCCCTCAATGTTTGGCCACTGCATGACACAATTGAGCTCTGATGCTCAAAACGGACATTGTGTGCCAGCCGATAACACACACAATCCGCTATCTTTCCTGCCATTATAATCTAGACCAAGTTTGCAACAACTATAAAACTACATGCATCATTTTATGGGGTGGGGTCTGATGGTCCACAGTGACCCATTTATCCGTACCTCTCAGGTTTGAAGAATAGTTAAAACATAGACAGCACTCAACTTTAAGTATATATAGTACAGTATATAACTAAAAAAGGATACACAATAATTATAAATGTGGTAGTTACAAACACACTCATAACACAACCGGCATGAGGACCCGGAAGTAGTACGGTCGCGATTCAGGAAGCATAAAAGGAGACAAAATGGCGCTTCACATCGCTCAGTCATTGAGTTCATCTATGCCTTCGCCTACGCTTCGCCGACTATTTTGTGAGTACTCACCTATTCAGGTTGCTTCCTTGATTGAGTGTGTGTCGCTAGAATGCCGGTTTACTGTATTTGTGTATATCCTTGCTCTTTGTGTAAGAGAGTTCTAAGAGTAAACGCGTGGTTATCCTGCCTACTTGCACTACTTCCGCGTTTGGGTTTACCATCCACGCAACACGAGCTAACTGCTAAGGCTGTTGTGTCCGTCCCTCGGTTGCTCGTGACAGAATGACTGAGCCTAAAGCAGTAAACCTAGCGGAGTTTTCTCGCCTCTGCGCTGTGGTTGACCAGCATCCCGAGCTGATCAATGAGCTCCGTGGTGAAGTCGTGTCTCTCCGAAAGGAGCTCCAAGACGTCGCGGTTTTGCGCCGCAAGGTGGCGGAGCTACGGTAGGAGAACACGACCCTCCACGGGGCGGCTGATCAGTCAGCTGTTAAACCCCCCCCCCCCACCCCGCATGCTCTCCCATCCAAAGCCTGCCGCCGACCACACCCCCTTTTTCACATTCCACGCCCCGATCACCTCCCACCGTGGTTGACACGGTAGCCGGGGAGCCCATGCAATTAGGACGCGCCTCCTTGAACCCTGCAGAACGAGAACGACATTTCAGGGAGGGACTCTGCGCCTATTGTGGGTCGGCAGCGCACCACAGAGCCATATGCCCTTCACGCCGAGGAAACGATCAGGCCCGGTGAACCAGGGGGGCAGGGGGAACCCTCCATCTTGTCGCCACCACACCCAGTGTCTCGCGTCTCATGGTTCAGGTACACCTAGAATTTGGCCACAAACAAGTCCAGAGTTCCGCGTTCATCGACTCCGGTGCCGCCGGAAACTTTATTGACTCCTCCTATGCCAAGAGATTGGGGGTGGAAACTGAAGCATTACCCCAGTTCGAGTGACATCTGTCGACGGTCGGCCTCTCTCCTCCAGCCCCATCACCACACAGACTTCACCCATTACCCTCACCATTGACGAACATCAAGAAGTAATCCGCTTTCACCTCACCTCCATTTCTTCGCCACCCATCATCCTCGGATATCCATGGTTACTACAGCATGACCCTCTCATCTCCTGGTCCCAAAACCGGATCCTGCAATGGGGGCCGACCTGCCTCGAACTCTGCCTACAAGCGCCGACTGGGACGTGCTCTAAGGGAGTCCGAGGCCCTCAATGTCAACACCAACGCCGTCCCCATTGTGTATCGAGACCTGGCTGAGGTTTTTTGTAAGAGACGCACCAACCACCTTCCTCCTCACCGGCCCTACGACCTGGCTATTGAGATCCAGCCAGGCTCCACTCCGACCTCCTCCTCGCCCGCTGCCGCGGGGTTTTTCTTTGTAAAAAAGTGTTCGGGCGAATTACGTCCTTGTGTCAATTATCGAGGGCTAAACCACATCATCATAAAAAACCGACATCCGCTGCCTCTTACCAACTCAGCCCTGGACGCCCTCTCTGGTGCCACCATTTTCACAAAGTTGGACCTCCGGAGCGCCTACAACTTGGTGCGTATCAGAGAGGGCGATGAGTGGAAGACAGCCTTTATCACCCCTACGGGACATTACGAAAGCCTGGTTATCCCCTTCGGACTCTGTCACGCTCCCGCAGCTTTTCAGCATTTTATCAATGACGTTCTCCGGGACATGTTGGGGAGATGGGTATTTGCCTACCTAGACGATATCCTCATTTACTCCCGCACCGCCAAAGAACACACCCGACACGTCAGAACGGTCCTCAAGAGATTGCTCTTTTGAGGTATGCCAGGGTTTCCAACCTCCTATGTTCAAACATCAAGAACTGGAGGTTGAAGTACCCTCGGCCCAACAGTTGGTCCGAAGGTGTTGACGGTCCTGGATTCAAGCCAAGGAGGCCATTCAGTGTGCCAACATCTGCTACACCTCACAACATCGTCGTTGACACCCTCCGGGACGAGGGTACCACACAGGTGACAAGGTGTGGCTGTCCACGAAAAACCTACACCTCCACACGGAGTCCAAAAAGCTCTCACCCAGATTCATCGGTCCATATCGCATCACCCTCCGTGTCAATCCTGTCACCTACCGGCTCCAGCTGCCTGCGGCGCTCCGGATCCGCCCGATATTCCACATCTTGCAACTTAAGCCCTTCATCACTTCACCTATGGTGAGATCCTTGCTCTTTGTGTAAGAGAGTTCTAAGAGTAAACGCGTGGTTATCCTGCCTACTCGCGCTACTTCCGCGTTTGGGTTTACCATCCACGCAACACGGGCTAACTGCTAAGGCTGTTGTGTTCGTCCCTCGGTTGCTCGTGACAGGTAGCAGTTTGCGGAAAATTACCATTATAGTTTGAAAGTTTTATGAAAGAATATATTTCCTACTGGATTCAAACACTGAATTTGCATTTGCATAACTCTGGTCTCTTGTTAAGCTTATTGCAAACCTTATTGTTTAAGGTTTGTCATGACTGTTACTAATAACAAGTCACAGGTCATCATTAAGTGATTTGTTCATGCAAAATAGACCACACTAGCTACACTAGGCTTCTACATATATAAGGTCATGAGACACACAGACATCTTAATATTCAGGTAAAAAAAATTTTTTAATCAACACTAATTAGGTTAATAATAAATCAACATTTGAACAGGTCTATTAATCAAAAGACAAACCTCATCAAAGAACTGTTGTGTACGTCTTAGGATGTGCTTTAACTCAGTCAGCTCCAAGAAATTCTTCTTTAGGGCTTCTTGATTGGTGTTAATTTCTTTCAGCTCATTCTCCAGCTTCTCAAAAGTTGCCTGGGAATCCAAAATGAAAATGGAAACACTTGGAAAATCTTTGCTAATTTTAATTACCAGGAGGAATCTTTATCATTTGTTCAAATGTTTATACCCACAGTACAATACGGAGCCCCTAAGGGACATGGATGAGGGGAAATCAAGGGTGGGTAAAAAAAAAATCAGTGAGGGAGAAAAAAAATCTATTAAAGAAAAAAAAAACATTAAAGGTAGGGAAAAAAATTGTAACCTGGGAGGAAAAAGAAAATCAAGACCATGTGACTCATACTTCCACATCAGTCTTCCAGCGCCAAAATGCGGAAAGATCAAGAACGTCAGTGCATTTTAGGCATTGTTGTGTTGAAGTAATATTAGTGCTGTCCAATGGCTGCAATGGAGAGGAACCTAGAAACATTCCTGAGGAATACCAGAGGAAACCATACTGCTCATGAAACAGGACAAGGTACACTATGATAAATTTTAATGCAAGTTGTTAGCATAAAGTCTAACAAGATGATCCACAGGGTACATCAACACAACAATGGTCAAATGAACTGATGTACTTTTTCAACCCACCAAGGGTCTCTCTAATACACAGTACAATAAAAATTTTAATAAACAAACCTCAAGATCGATCATATCTCGTGGAAAAGGTACTTCAGGATTTTCACCAGTGTCCACAGTGGGGATGTTGGCCTTCTTAATCTCCTTCTCTACAAACCCTGTAAAAATGTTCTGTAATCTATTAGATCAGGCACACCAGTTTTGCAAGATTGCATAAAATTTAAGTGGGGACCAAATCAATGTCTGAGCTTTTTCACTAAAATTTCCCAAGAAGGCTTAACTTTCTTAAAATTGACTTTTACGGTCCACCTTAAAGCCTACTACAAATATCCACACATTTGACTATTCAAAATGTGACACATGTTTGTTAAACAAACCAGTATACACACAATTTTCTTTGCAGTGTCATTAAAGTTGTTGTGTATGACTCACGTAGCTTTCTATCCATCTCCTCACAGCGCCTCACTTCATTCACAAACTTCCTCTGGAACACATTCACATCTGGGTTGAGCTACAAAAGGAGTGAAAAGCAATTATTTATTTTGCTTTTAAGGCTTACTTGAAGACAATCATTTTGTTTAAAAAAAAAGTGTTAAAATATTTTTAATAGAATTAATCATATTACTTATTACCAGTGTTGGGTTTAACACGTTACTTTGTTAGAGTACTTGGATTACTTTTAATATCTATCCACTGATGCAAATTTTAAAGCAATTTTTGTAAGACGCTCTGGATAAGAGCATCTGCCAAATGCCTAAATGTAAATGTAAATGTGAAAGTCGTCCTACAAGCCCCGCCCCCGATAACCCGCCCCCCTCTGTTATTCCTGCTGTTATACCCCTATCTCACCTATGCAGTTTTCATTTTCTGCAATAGAAAAGTACTCTAACTAGTTACTTTTATCAGAAAATAATGCTGTAATGTAACTGATTACTTTTTAATGACAGTAATTTTGTAAGGTAATTATTTACTTTAAAAAGTAACGTCCCCCAACACGGTTTATTATAATTAAATAAAACATATTCAAGATAGATTCTGTATTATTTATATATATTTATATATATTTAATTATATAAAATTATTATTATTAGTAGTAGTAGTAGTAGTAGTCGTAGCAATGAGTATTATTATATATTATGAGTATTATTAACAATGAGTAATATGACTATTATGTAATTCAATATGTTTTATGTAAAAACTTTATTAAAATCGTCTGATCATAGCAGATCTCAGGACAAGGCGAATACAACCTCAGATGAGCAAGTTTTTTTTATTTATTTCTTTTTTTTGCCATGCAATTATTTATTTAACAAAAATGAAGCCAAAAGAGAATACATACAGTATACTAAGTATCCCCTTACTGTTTCCACATCGGTTAAGAGGCTGCAGCCACGTAATGCTAATCTGCCAAAACTTCTGCTTTTATAGCGGTATTAATTAATCATCAGCAATCATTACAGTAAATGCACAATTACAAGAAGACTAAACGAGTACGATTTGTTTGGAAGGGTTGCCATGAGAAAGCCTCTTCCATCTAAAAAAAAAGAACATGAAATTACGACTGAGGTTCGCAAACCCGCATCTGATCAAATCACAAGATTTCTGGAACAATTTCCTGTGGACAAATGAAACCAAATTGGAGTTGTAAGGCCCAGCTCCATGGTTGGCAAAAAAGCATTTCAGCAGAAACACCTTATACCCACTGTCATGCATGGCAGTAGAAAAGGTGATGATTTGGGCAAGTTTTGCAGCCAAGATACCTGCACTCATTGAGTCGACTATGAACTCCTCTGTACACTATGGTATTCTAGAAGCAAATGTGAGGCCATCTGCCCAACAGCTGAGGCTTGGTCAAAATTGGGTCATTCAACAGGACAATGATCCATAGAACATCGGGTCACCAGATGAACAAAAGAATATCAGATAAATATATCTATATAAATATATCAGAATGGCTAAAAGAATTTTTTTAAAAATCAAGGGTTTAGAATGGCTCAGTCAACGTACAGACCACAACCCAAAATTTTACTGCTGTGGTGGGACATTAAGAGAGAGTCTTGGGCTGATAAAATAATACAGGAAATGATTACTTTATCATTACTTTAGTTATTGCTGCTATCTATATGCTGTTTAATCATGAGGGCACTCAATATTGCTTAGTTTTATTTTTTTCTTTTTGGCTTTATTTTTGTTAAATAAATAATAGCAGAGAGCAAAAATTATGAAAAAGTTATATGCTGTTATTCATCTGAGGTAGTATTAGCCTAATAATGAGACCTGCTATAATCAATTGAGTTTTCTTACTTTTTACACCAAAAAACATAAATTAAAAGTTTGGGGTACTAATTTCAGAACATGATGTATGTTTTGTAATTGGATGTCAATTATTATTGTTATTATTATTATTATTATTATTATTATTATACTACCTGTGGAAGAATATGCCAGCCTGTAGAATGCTTTGTATGCTTTTTTTATGAAATCTGTCACAATGATAAAAGACAGTTTGGTTATTACAGCAATAGAAGTGCTCCACCAGTAGAGCAAACTGGCACGTTTTTCTGTAATAATATCAATGTTGAAGTAATGTGTTTTTGTCTTCTTGGGGTTCTTTGTGTTTAGTCAAATTTCTACTAAAAACTTAATTATAGACTGAACTAAGTCACAGAACCATAAGTCCTGAAAAGAAGGTGTTTTTCTGATTTTTATAAAATTAGAAGTGAAAACCTGAAAGTGCTTATATCATGTTTTGTTAGCATATTCTTTCTCAAATATTGAACTGTACAATCAGTGTTTTAAATTTACAAAATGCACACATCTACTGTAGATGTAACAAATAAATAATTTTACTTTGTTTATTTCCCATGCTGTGTGCAGAAATGTTGATTTATAGTCACTCCATTCAAAGGGGAAAAACTAATTTGGACATACATGTAAACCACCAACTTGACTGCACATCATGAGAGACATGCTCCCCACTTACGCTTGTTGAGAATGAAGGCTTCCCTGGGTTGTGCAAGAATAGTAACAGTGCCAACACCAGTAGCAAGGAAATAATGTTTTAAATATATCCATTAAATATTCTCAATTTAAATGAAAAACGTTTGCACTATTTGCTATACTGTAAATGCTATTACTATTCAAAAACAACTGACCACAGATACTGATACATAGTTGTTGTTGTTTTGGCCTGTGAGGAACTATGAGATCTGCATACAATGACACCCCTAGTATTAGGTATTCAGATCAAACCTTCGAGAGAACTGAAAAACCTCACAGTAATGTCTCCGGGAAAGTTTGTCTACATGTATTTTTGGTGATAGTTAACGATTTTATGTTAGAGCATGTCATGTACAATCTATATTATTCCACTCTTAGCAACTCAATTGTTTCTTCACGTCGCTTTCTAGGGATCCACAGACCCTCATTACTTATCAGTGGTCTTCAATCACATGAGACGGGTCACCTTGCCAGTCCATCACAGGGTGCACATGCTCATTAATGCAATTTGGGAACACCAATTAGCTTGATCTAAGGAAACCCACCAAGCACAGGGAGAAAATGAAAACTCCATGCACACTTACCCGAGGTGGGAATTGAACCCAGACCCTGGAGGTGCAAGGTGACCGTGCTAACCACTAAGCCACCGTGCAACCTTATCTGTGGTCTTACTATACCAAATTCCTGGCTTTTCTATAGCCTTTCATCTACTTGCAAACACAATGCTTTCTTCTGGATGTGAATACAGGAATTAATTACATTTTAGCCAAATGAGCAATTTTCATAATTCTCTACTAAATACTGTACCTCAATAAATAATTGAATACTTACATCTCTGAACTGTACCATTCCCAACTCCCCCAGTTCACTGACACAACAATATGCAGCCTCAGACTGCAAAAAGAGCTGGGCTAGGGTCATCTCCTCACTACGGAATAGCTCTCCCATTATGCTCCACTGCTCACTCAGGTCACACAGCAGAACAGAATAAGGCTCCCAAGAATAACTCAGGAGAAAGCCTGGTGGGGAAAAAAAACAAATATGGCCAATTTATTAACAATCACATACATTATAAAGAACATTATATGCAACAGATATTTTATGCAACAGATATTTTACACATATAAAACTGCCCATTCAGTTTACCCAAATGAGCAAACAACATACTGTAATATACTGTATGCAAGGTGTATATTCAAGTGCCTATATTCGTGGTGTGATGATCAATGAAAAAAAATATGAACTTTTTCATGACTATTTGTGCATGCAGTATCAAACAACATTTCTCTTCTGAATCATCTACCAAGAGGAAAATCCAACTGTGTATTTTAGCATGTTTTTCATATTGACATATTGGTTGAGTAACTTTTATCAGTCTCCTTTTTGTTATCTGCATGCAATTTATGTCATTGAGGCTGAGTGATTTTCTTGAATAGAAGAAGTGTTCAATTCATGAAATTCCTATAGCATCTAAACTACTACTTTTAAAATCAACCACTAACCTTTAAGCCTAAAGAAAATATGGCTGTCATCCTCCCTATTTGGTAGCTGTTATGTTAGTGTGAAAAGCTGTCTCAAAGTGGGGAATTGTCCTTCTTAACTAAACTACAGGCTGAAAGTCTGAAAAAAAATTGTGTGTGTGTGTGTGTGTGTATTAACCCAAAAAGCTACAGTGGTTCTATCAACACCAAGTATAAGAGGACAATAAGAGGACACTTTTTTGCTTTTGTGTCAAGACCTTTCATGTAAAGTTACAATATTCAGTCGTCTGTTTCTTGTAACCTTCTTGCCACAGTGCGGTTCAGTTACATAACTTTGCTGTTTTCCAATTTTTATTGATTAACTGACTGAATATTTATGTTAGTTTCTCCACCTAATGCCAGCAAACAGAATCCATCCAAGCTCAACCTGTCAGGAAAAAGATCAATCTTGACTCTATGTAGGTATGTTAAATACTTATCATCACAAATATTCAGCTTACTCAATGTGTAAGAGCAAGATGTTTATGCATTCTTCCACCACTGTTAGTAATAACTTTATCTGTGATGTATATTATATAGCATTCTAACAGAGAAGATTATATAACTAGAAGAGCATATCTGGACTTTGGAGAGGATTAGAGAGCCCTCACATTGGGAGGAATGGGTGATGACTCATTGGCGTAATCACACCAGCCAAAGAAAACACTACGGCTTGCCATAGGAGCACCAGGCCTTTTCATTGGTCCAACAGGGTTTCTATCCTCAGTGAACCATGCACAAATAAAAACCTGAAAGAGCTGTGGTAATAGGAGACTCTATTCTGAGGCATATGAAAGTAGCTAGGCCTTTAGTGCTACTAGACCAGTAGCACTAATGTATCCTGGGAGTCAGGCCACCAGACACAACACATACTCTTAGGATCTGAGGCAAGCATATTGTTGTATGTCTTGTAGATGTTAACCATACTGTATATAACATCATCAATCAGAGATCACAAAATGTAACTTTTTAGCTATGTGTAAATTAGCAAAGGCGATCCCTGATGCTGCAACATGTTCTGTCCCAATGGGACATGGTGACACAGATTACAGCAGGTTATGAGGGCAAAGCTGGCCTGTTAGGGTGAGTCTGTATGCACAACATGCTGAACATGCTACAGTACTCTCCTTTCTTGCAGCATAGCTCATAGTCTCAGAACAGATTAATCAGTGACTTTTCAGAACCAAGGCAAAATCGGTGAAACAGAAAAAATAGACAGCAATGTTCTCTGAGCTAAGAAAAAAGGAGAAATAGTCAGAAGTTCCTAGTAGTTTTTTTTTATTATTAATTTTCTCCATGACAAAATGTAAAATATATTATTAATATAATACCCAAAGAAAAAACCTCTATTACCTCATGCCACCGTGGCTAAAACATCTTCTTGGGGAAATAGTGCAGATGATGTGATCACATCACCACTATTTTATCCACAATGCATTGCTCCACAATGACATTTGAGTTTACTTTTAAATAGTGCTATTGACCTATATAGCACTGAATGGTTTAAAGACATTACATGAGTAAACTGCTGGTATTCTGTGATATGCCATCCATATATTGAATGAAAGGTGCAGGTTATTTGTTGATACCTTGTACAATAAAAACTACAGCAGGGACCAAAGTGTTTTTGCTCTTATAAATAATTATTCAGGACTCAGACAATCTTATTGTTAAATCTAGAGAGATTGTTAATAAACTACAAAAGGTCATCTGTGAAAGCCTGGTTGTTTGCAGAGTGATATACAAAGCATACTGTATTTGTGGAAATATGACTGGAAGGGAAAAGTATGTTAGGAAAAAGTGCACATGCAACAGTAAGCCTTAAGAGGATTGTCAAGCAAACCTGGAAGAGCTTCAGATGGAGTGGAATGAACCTAGAGTCAGCGCATTAAGAGCCACCACACAGGTATCTTACGGAAATTGTCTACCACTTGGTATACTACTTTATATAAAGTTGTATAATGCTTTTCTAGTATCAATCCACTCCATAACCAGGAACTTTAGAGGCATCTTATCTGGGTTAAGGAAAAAAAGAACTGTAGGATTGGTCCAAAATACTCTTTACAGATGAAAATTGATTTTGCATTTAATTTTGAAATCAAGGTCCCAGAGTCAGAAAGGCACAGAATGCAATTTGCTTGAAGTCCAGTGTGATGTTGCCACAATCTGTCATGATTTAGGGTGCCACGTCCTCTGGTGGTACTTGGTCACTGTGTTTTATCAGCTAATGTCAATCCATCTAAATGATAGATTAGAATTTCAGATTATATTTTCTTTTTATTATATTTTTATTATACTTACATCTAGATATGTTAAATTGTTGCACATGTAAAGATGCACATGTGTCTTTTGTTTGAACCTACCTATTTTCAAGTGATTAAATATAATGAAGAACCTAAATGATATACATGTATATTTCTTGATGCCCAGGTGTGCCCTGTTAGACTGATTGTTTAAACAACCTCTGGTGTCCATACTGACTGTTATTAAAAGAATCAGTCAATATGGACACAAGAGAGCTACCTACGTATGAAAGAAGAGCAAGCAATTTTGGAGCTGTTAAAAGAGGGAAAATTGCCAGAGCCATAATATGGCAGATGTATTAGGCATAATAAACATGACAATTTAAACTGAACTGAAAAAAAAAAAGAAAGAAAAAAATCATTTAATCATTTAAAAATCATTAATCATTTAAAGGAGATTCCAAGAGCAGAAGGCCATACCATAAGAGGAAAATCACTCATCAGCGTTTAGAATTAGAGAGCCCAATTGAAAATCGCCATGAAATACAGAAATGAACCACAAGCATCCTGGAGCATAGATTGCCCAAAGCGATGGAGGAGCCAAAGTACACAGAAAGACAGGCCCTGTTCATGGTTCAAAACATACAGTCTCATCAGTTAAGCACGATGGAGGTAAAGCCATGATTTGGAGGTAAAGCCATGATTTGGAATAGTCTCATTAATTCTTACTGACGATGTAACACATGATGATAACAGCAGAAAAAAATCCACAGCAATATTCTGTTTGTGAATTTATATCAAAATGCATCCAATTCTACACACAACATCACAACAAATGCCTTCATCAGGGGAAAAGCTAAATATTTTACACCGGCTAAGCCAGACATCAGCCTGAATTACAAGTCGTGACGTGGAGAGTAAAGGGAGATTCTGTATATACTGTATAAATTAAATAATTAATTCGTATTCGCGAGATGCTTTGCTATGAAAATTACGTCGGGGTTTCGCAGAAAATGAGACCTGCGATTAGTGCTCACACGAAAAATGTGACGGGAAAAAAATCAAATCAGATAGACGATTAGATAATCTAAGGTTTCCTGTTAAAACCCTAATCCAAGCGCAAAGCCTCAGCATCCTCGTCCTCCTCCGACACACCGTGTCCTTGATGCTCCAAGGGCGTCATCGCCTGCTTCATATCTCCTTAAAATAAAAGCCAAGTAATACAGTACATTTCTGAACATCACTATTGTAGAATACCTTCTACATCTCGTATAAAGCGTAGTTATTACTAACATTAATCCTAATTAATTATATGCAGCATATATCAAAATAAAAAACATGACCGAGGGTATCAAAGATGACGAAGCAGTTTTATGCGAATACATTATTCGGTTTGAATCTAAGTATAAAAATGCTCTCTTTAATTTAATACGGATCGTTTAGGATTATTCAAACGTAATTTTGGTTCGGTTGCGTGGTGTAGCGGTCGTGTTTTACAGACTAGCACAGGAGAGAAAACGGTGAAATACACCTTGCGCTGAGACATTTATTTACGCAGATTTGACGAAACTGTATGTTAAATTTGAATGTTTTTTTTCCCCAAAAATAATAAATGTGCTTACCTTTATAGAGAGGATGTGCTCAATCCTGGACTGCCGCCTGCTCTCTACTCCTTAGTGAACAGATGACGATGACGTCACTAGTTCGGTGAGAATGACCCACGTGATCAGATTATTCCCAGTAAGAATAAAGCAGCGCCGCCACTAACAACCCACCAGTCTCATGTACAAATCCTGTATTCGGTTGTTGACAGCTACATGCATGGAAAGCGACATGGAAATTGTCCATTGGCTTCCTTATTTAAAATATTTCTGGATAATCAAAGCCAAAATTAAGAAAAGAATCAGATGCTATAGAAGTCATATTTTGGCCCTTCTGTGTCCAACAATAAAACCATTTAAAAAAAAATTTTTTTTTAAATACTAAATACCTTTGTGGCATATAAGATAGTGAGAGGTTTAGCACTATTTTACATTTGTACATTTTACAAATGTAAAAAATAAAAATAAAAAAGGCACATGTCACTACACATTTCTGGTTAAATCGTTTGTTTTTGTGAAAGTTCCCCCCTTTTCTGCCATTTATTAACAAGGTAATCTGACAGTTCTTACATTCCTGAATGCTTATCTTTATTCAGGACATCCTAATCTTTTTGACATCAGAAGCAAAACATGTTATGTGAGCAGTACTCCTAGAAACATGATTCAAGAGACTTTATTTGCTATTTATACACATTCCAACATTATGAGTGCATTGGAAGTTTTTGTGCAGAAACTCTGAGTCAGATAAAGCAGAAATAACAAATAATACAAGAATAAATAGAAGAAGAAGGATTTAAGCTGAGACTAACGCTATAACAGTTATATAGTTTTAAACATGATCACCAAAATTATATAAATATTGTACTTCAAATTTACAAATTGCGATTTGTCTTAAAGGTTTAATTGCATATTTGATGTCACAGTTTTTATATTGCACTTCCTTACATGAACTCAGCCTTACATGATGGATCAAAGCAAGATGAAGGCTGTCCTGTGCTTGCCCAAGCCTAAAACTGCAAAGATCTTCAGCACTTCTTTGGTTTCTTGTTTTTTATAGGCTTCAGCATTATGGCTGCTTACTTCCATTTTGAAAGGAAAATCCAAGACTTAAAAATGGAATCCAGATACACAGGTAAATGGAATATAGAATCCAGAATCACTTTTCTCAATTCCAAACATTCACAATAGCTACAATATTATGTTATCTGGACCCCAGACTGTAGGTTGCGATAAAGATGAATGCCTCTGAGCACAAAACAGGGACAGTTCTCTCTTGAGAACAAAGGAAACTGGGGGAAAAAAGAACTGGGATATTCTTTCTATTAAAGCTGCCATTCGAAGGGTTTAAGGCCACTTAACATCCCTTCATTGTCATGACTTGACAACATGAATCTGAAACATCTAGTGTTATAGTATCCCTGAAGATATTGTGTCTGACCTTAACTTTCAAAAATTAAGACCCTGTTGAAGTGGTGAATTGCAGTACTACACCACCAAGATACGACAAGAAAATATGAAGTAATCCCAGTGTGTGTGTTTGTGTGTGTGTGTGTGTGTGTGTGTGTGTGTGTGTGTGTGTGTGTGTGTGTGTGTGTGTGTGTACTGTTCAGCTCTTCTAATTGATAACTATTGGTGCAGGTGTTTGATTACACAGAGCATGTAGCCTATTAATAGCCTCTTTTTTTTTAAAGAAGATATCTACATTACCACATTCAACATTTTGATTCACTGCACATTTTAGTGCAAGTTAAACTCCAGACAGATATCCAAGTACTGCATACTCATTATGCAGCTCATCACTTCAATTCTACTGCATTTTGATTTAACTTATGCCACAGATTTAACTTTAGGCAAATACCAAAGTTTCATTAAATTCTGTTAAAGCCAGTTTTGCATGATGCTGTAACAAATTCTGACTGGACAGAGAAACAGACAGAAGATTTTTGACTGGTTTAGGTCCTCCAAGATATTATTAAAATACCTCTTAAAAGATGTTTTTTAAATGCTTCTTTTGAACCACAATTCAAAAGTAAGGTCTGATATTCATTAGGTAATTTTCAGTAATATTTTATTTATTATTATTTTTGTTTGTTTCAACCATTGTGGATTTATCTTTCTTTACCGGAAGAAAAGAAGAATTACCGGAAGAATTGCCAACAATTTCATCTACATGCGAACTGTGCATATATAGGGCACATATGTGTCCACTAGCATGCAAATGAAGATTAAACTACAGAAAAAGATTGAATGTGTAAGTGCCTGATCATAATTCTTAACAGTCTAAAGAATTATTAAGAATGTATGTGTACACAGTGTGCACAGTGGCAGATGATCTGGCACAGCCTTGTGGAAATTTGGTAGTCCCTCCAGAAGGTGGTGCATTTCTTCAGTACTATGAACTTGCGCGCGCACACACACACACACACACACACACACACACACACACACACACACACACACACACACACACACACACACACACACACACTATTTTTGTGTAAGGGAACTGTAAATTTTATAATTAGCACAGGATGTGTTTCTCCAACACTCATAGAAAAGGCATTCCCACCCAGCGTAGTAAATTGTTCTAAGCACAGTAAATTGTTCTAACACTAGAATAGAGGGTTTCCCTTCAGGAAAACTAGAGTACTCAAGCTAGAACATCTGGTAAAAATAAGGAACTCTTTTTCTTTACACTTATAGCATGCACAAAAATACACGGAAGGTTGAATGGCACAGAGTCAATTCTCTCCTGATGTTTGAATAGTGGAATGTACTGTAGATTAGAGACTTGGATGAGGCTTGGATAGTGACCAGGGCTTCACCGAGTTAGGAAAGCTTGGCTCAGATGTTAGTCTGTTCAGTGTTCACACATTGTGACATGCTAGTAAGTGCAACACCACTCAACCTCGACCCTTGTTTGTACTTGCAAGTATTACCGACACTGGTGAGCTCCACTTATTTCTGCAGTGAAATACTGTAGATGAACTCATTAGTTTTTTTTGCCACACCTGTACACCTGCACATTAATGCAGTTATCTAATCAGCCGATCAGCAACACAGTGCAAAAAGACATGCAGGTACAGGTCAAGAGCTTCATGTACTGTAAGATTCACATTAAACATCAGATTGAAAAAAGTAAGACATACTGTAATTTCTTTGACGTTGATGGTGGCATGGACATCGGTACCAGATGGGCTGTTTGAAGTATTTCAGAAAACCAGAGGATTCACACACACACAAACAAAGAATAAAGAATGGTGTGGGGAAAAAAACTAAGTAAGTGACACTTCCGTGGATAGACATGCTGTGTTGATAAGAGCGATCAACACAAAATGGTGCGATTGGTTTGAGCTGCCAAGAAGGAAAAAGTAAGAAATTTTATACTCTTTATAACCATGGTGAACAGAAAAGCATCTCAATGTATAAAAAATATATATACTTTGAGGTGAATGAGCTACACCAGCAAGACACATCAGGTTCCACTCATGTTAGCCAAGATGAAGAACTTGAGGCTATCGTAGTTAAAGGCTCAACCAAACTGGAAAGTTGAAGATTAGCGGGAAAATCTCCTGACTTTTTTAGAAACTTGTAAATTTGTGTTCAGTAATGAACTTAAATTTTGTAAAAAGCCATCATGCAAACCAGTGCATATTTGGGGCAGAGAGGTGAGAAATTTTTATAAAGAAAAATGTGGCACAGACCCTGTAATGAGACGTGTGTATATTTAGACTCCGCTGTAACCAGTGTTCCAACGAGGTCACTCAGTCCTTCTCTCTGTCTGCACCCCTCTCCTACCTGCCACACACATGCAAAAAACAAGACACTTTAAAAAGTCACAGGACAATGTATGGAATGTTGGTTAAACTGCTTGCACTATTCACAGATTAATTATAAATTGATAAGTGTTTGGAGTTGAGTTTTAGTCCATGATGAAATTCCTATATTTCAGTAAGGAACACAAGTACTCTCTTTTACCAGTAGTAGAGGACTACAAAAACGAACTCAAGTAAAAGTAAACACATTTAGATAAAAGCTTCATATTATTTTGAGTGTGCAAAAGTTTAAACTCTTGAATTTGCTAGTAAAGTACAAAAAAGTAAAAGAAATCTGTCAGTAAATTGCATGCATTTGTTTAATGACATTAAATTACCTCAATCGCTTTTCTCCGCCAACTAATCTAAATAATACTAGCTTGCAAAGAAGCAAGAACTTTTACAATAAGAACCAGTAGTTAAAAATAACTTTTTTAGGTGGTGGGCCAACTTAGTCTCACTAAATATTTCAGGTTTTAAGTTCATCAACCCTTAGGATACTTAAGATAGGATTTTTTTTTTCATTAATTTTATTATGTATGAGTCATAGATTTGTTGACTAAATAAAATGACCATTCAGTAGTTTCAAATTAACTTTTTCTTCTTTTTTTTTTTTTTTTTTGGCAAAGAATCACCATGGCTTGGAAAACCCTGTAAGTAAACACTTGTGTCGTTGTGTTAGCCTGGAAATTTTCTCTGTTTAGAGACAAGGACAATCTAGTTTTGCCGGCTAGCTATGCAAAAAAATTTAATGGTATAATGCAGCCAATTTGAAGGAGGTGTGAAGCTCATGTTTTGCATGTACGATGGAAATTCTGTTCTTCTTGTTAATCTTTGCATATCCTCTTCACTTACATCTTCTCTGTCATTAATGTATATACAATTTTACACTTATTTCGTACTTTTTCTATTATAGAAAGTTATGTTTCATAGGAAGAGCGTAAGTCAGGCTAAAATTTCAAACCTGTACTTTTTCTGTAAATATGATTACATGCAGCACTCTGTATTAAATAGTTCTTCGTATATATATACTATATATACACACATACACACACATACAAAATATATATATTTAATATATAAAATAGTATATACATATAAGAATAAAGCAGGTTTAAGAGAAAAATTCATTCTTCAATGTCATTCACAAACATGCACATTATTTAGCCATAAAATGTTTTGTTCAATTTGCTCAACTATTCTATTTGAATTTTAATATTTTCAATGCGATTTTCTCCCAACAGTATTATGATTAATTTGACTATATTCAAGAAATTTTGACTTGCTAAGATATCATATTATATAAGCAGTGTTTTTTACAGCCTATTTGGTATTCACCTTTGGTATAAACCATCTTACCCTTTTTACTTTAAGATAGACTGTTTGAATGTATATGAATAAACACATATGAAATGTAAACCATATAAATACAAATAATAAAATAAAGAATTGCTCAGATATCTGACTTCAATGTAATGTAAATATTCGAGTAGTATTGATTTATTAGTCATTTTACTTAAACTGCCTGAAGCTTCATATATATATATATATATATATATATATATATATATATATATATATATATATATATAT
>JAAGKR010000323.1:0-27134 GCA_011419295.1 Clarias macrocephalus | reverse complement strand
ATATATATATATATATATATATATATATATATATATATATATATATATATATATATATATATAATATGAAGAAATATATAGGATGGAGGAAAATTATGTTGCTCTTTTATGGTCCCTTAATTTTCTCCTCAACTACTGTGCTGTGCAGAAAAATAATAGGAAATTGGGGAAAACACACTAGGATTTCATAAATCCTGTAACTTTGGATCCACATTCCACTCCAAGCTTTGTCTGTGCCTGCCTGCCCCTGCTTCTGTCTACGCATACCCATGCTAACGAAAAAAAAAATCCCTATATTTGGCTTCCCCATACCAGATCACTTGGGTGGAGTAATGCTTTCACACACACACACACACACACCCACGAATATATGAGAGCAAGAAAAGGAAAAAAAGAGTGAGGGAGAGAGCGAAAGAGAGAGAAGCAGAAGCAGAGGGAGGAGGAAGAGGAGGACAAAGTGGGAGGGGGAAAGAAGGAATTTTGTTAAAAGGGTGTCCCATAGCATTCGACCATTTGTGTCCTTGTACTCCTGCTGCACTGAGTGAGAGCTTACAAGTGTGGTATTTCTCAGGAAAATTGCAGAAAGTGTTCAAACAAGAGGACGCAAACTAAGGTAAACTCCAGAGCAGACACAAGGACACAGAAAAACCTGAAAAGCCCACCTCGCCCATTACACCGCTCTTTCACCTGAAACATTAGTCATGGAAATGTTAGAAGTCCCCAGCCTGCAGCCTGACATTGAGCACCACAAGACCCTCACTGAGGTCTCGGATGATGAGTTCAACCTTCCGCCTTCTGATGATGAGGATGAGGCACCAAGCGAGGCTAAATCAAAGGAGGTTGTGGAGAAAGAGGAGGCAGAGGAAGGAGACAAAGGTAATGGGCAGATGAATGGGGTGATGATTCTGGCTCTGCTGGATAAGATCATTGGTAGAGTGGACCAGATCCAGCAGACTCAGACCGGCTTGGAGGCCCGGCAGCAAGAGATGGAGCGTTCAGTCACTGGGATTGAAGGAGAGCTCACCAAGTTGACCAAGAGCCACACTACCACGGCCAACTCGGTGAACAAGATGCTTGAGAAAGTGCGCAAAGTGAGCGTAAATGTGAAGACAGTGCGCAGTAACCTGGAGAAGCAGGGCAGCCAGATAAAGCGGCTAGAGAGCAATGAGAATGAGCTCCTCAAGAGAAGGAACTTTAAAGTCATGATTTACCAGGTGAGAGAATATTTGTGAAAAAGTGTTGGGGAGTATATGCATGTAAACGTATATCAACCGTTGGGTGTGATTTAAAAAGAGCAAAGCATAACCAAGTAAAATACTGTTATTAAGTTAAATTAAATCAATTAACCTTGACACCTTGTCCAACTGAATTTTTTACTTATAGCCTCTACTGTGAGCTCTAGACACCCATCTTAAAAAAAAATAGAGAGAGAAAATTAGAACATTTAATGAATGTGGAAATTCTTGGACATGAAATTTGTCAAGTGAAAAGCATTCGGACCCTCCTGACCATTCCTGGTACCACACCCATTTCAGACACACACCCCCTAGTTTCATGGAAACATTATGACTCATTTGATCTGATACACTTTGAGAGTCAGTCATGCATTTTTATGACATAGCAACACTATTGATTCTTACTAGAGAGTAAAGAAACTGTTTGTGGCCAATAGAATTAGTTTTTTTTTGTTGTTGTTGTTGGAGTTAAGATTATAAAATACCAAGCATGATATAAAAAGGAGTGGGAGATGCAAAAAGTAACTTGGTTAAATGTAGAGTACAGTAAAGAGTACAGAATAGCAAAGCAATAGTTTTGCTACAAAAAAGTAGTGTCAAAGTAAAGGAAATGCAAAAGCAAAGGTAGAGAAGGGGATGAATAGATGAAAAGAGTTTGCATTTCAATGATAGTCCAGGTTCTGTGTCTTTTAGCTGGAGTGTGTAATAGCTTACAGCTTTGCACAGTGACACATATTCAGAGTTTCCATATACTGACTCACACAGTGAGGGGAGGGGAATAGCGGTGTTGTAGAATATGAACAGCAGTAAGCTCTATATTCTATATACTGTAGCTTTGCTGAAAGTTGTTAATAAGCAATTTCAATGTAATATATTATATTTAGGTCTATCAGTATAAGCAGATGTTATTAAGGATAAATGCTTTCTTGAAGAAAATAGTAGTTGAATAACAATTTAAGTCTGTGGGGCTTAACATGTACATGTAATGCAGAATTCGGATATTATTTGTTTTGTTTAAGAGTGTAGTTTTTTGATTATTTGATATGGAGGTAGAGTGTGTAACCATGTGTTTTAACCGAGGTAAGTTAAGTTTTCAGGTCATTGAGCTCTTCCAGGCACAGATGCAAACTTATTCATCCACTGACTCACTATTACACTTAGAGCTAGCAACGTTATCATAATACATTTCCAACATATAGCATAAAGTAACTCTAAAAGCAAGGAAAATGTGATATTACCCATCAATAATGATTAGTTATAGAAAACTATCTATGAAGCACAATCTAAATAATATAAGTTACTAAGGACAAACATGAAACAAACTTTCTGTGATTTCAGTGGAAAAAAGAGACATGTGAACTGAGACCTATAAGTGTGTGTGTGTGTGTGTGTGTGTGTGTGTGTGTGTGTGTGTGTGTGTGTGTGTGTGTGTGAGAGAGAGAGAGAGAGAGGGCTTGGTCATTTAATGGAGTACATATTTACCAGGCCGTACCGTCCCTCAGGCATCCGCCCTCCTTCAATCCTCTCTCTTCTGGTCTCATGATGCCCCACCCACACACACAGATAGTCGTTCTCTCACTGATAAAAATAATTCCTCACACCAACCATTCCTTATCTTTAACATCCTTTGTTACTGAATCACTTTTCCTTTCATACCTCCTTGGCGATATTATTTCTACAAATCTAAACACACTGTATTTTTGTCTATATCATTTATCATATACAGTACCTAATTCTCTGGGAGCTGCTGTCATTCTAAATATTGCCTAAGCTATTGTCTTAAGTCTCAGCAACCTGGTGCCCAAATCTCATATTACACTGTATTTAATCTTACATTATTTTTAAAGAATAATAAGAAGCATAAAGGGTAAAAGCAGCAGACATCTTGGCTCTCCCGTAAGCATGTGCACGCACGTATACACACACACACACACACACACACGCTCTCTTTCTCTCTCTCTCTTTCACTCTCTTCTCGCTCTTATTGAAAGGAAGAAAAACATGGGGCCTGTAGTAGCTATAAATATATTTCATTGGATACTTGGTATGATTGCTAGAGGGAGAACACTGAGGGTCCTGTTTTCCTTTGTGGTTTATTTTCTGTGTTTGATCCAGGGCTCCTAGCCAATCCTGATAGCTTATAAAGCAGCAGCACTCAGTGAAAACCTTGCTGTTCTGTTTAGACTCGGTTTATGGGACCATACATGGCTTTTACTTGGCACCACTCACTAGTTGGTCGTTTTTTTTTTTCTCCAACCATTTTGCATGTACACCTCCTTCCATTCTCTGCTTTTCTTACAGAGATGACTCAAGAATTTATAGGCCTCTAATGCTAGAGTGAATTTTTAACAGATAGCACATCCAATTAGCAGATCTATAGTATTCATACTTGTTTTTGAAGATTTATCTGCCAACTGTAATGTGCATATTGAATGCAAAGTACACAGCAAAATTCACAGTGAGTTAACACCCTGAATGTTAAATTAACACCATACAGTGTTTATACTATATCAGTCCAGTTGGACTCAAATGACCTCTGAAAGTGTTAAATCAACACTCAAGATTTTACAGTTTTTTTTTTAATCCCAGCTAACTGCCAGGGGCTGTAAGAATCAACCCACATGCCAGATCCTTCAACAAAGTCATTTGCACTCAGTAACATTTTAACAACAAGCCCACGACTCCTACAGCATATTGAGCTATCCATTTAACAGTTTGTAATCACCTCCTTTTGGCTAGGGAAGTGATAGCCTTTTGTCTTTTTTAAGTGCTATATTCTTGTTTTCCCAGATTAGCATTCCTAACTTTTACTAACACACAATACACTGTTTTCTTCTTAGCTCTACAGTTCACTTTGCGTTACAGTTAACTTACTGTGTGTTGCTACTCAGTAGCACCACTTTCCCTCAGCCTCCTCAGTGGGTTGGGTTCTTCCTCTGTATTATCTGCTCAGAGTTTTCCACACTCCTTGCACAGACCTAATGACCAACAGGCCCGTGGCCAAGAGCTATGCATCATGGGATTGAGTATGTTGCCACCACTGTTCACTGCTGGGTGTGCTATGTTAGGGGCCAGCCTTGTTAACTCGCTAACAAGACCTGGGCACATTGTTTCCCTACATTTATGCCAACATGGCAAACCTGGGAAGGAATAAAGCATTTTTTTTTATTTAATTTATCTTATTTTTGCAAATCACTTGTCCAACATATGAACTGTAGTGTATATGTATTCAGGGTAGTGCATCTTTCATGATACACTGTGAAGCTAACCAAGGTGGGTTTGTTTGGACTCTTTCAGCTAACATATAGTGAGAAGTTCTTAATTACCCAACACAGTCCAAGTGTTGTAAATAAATAAACACAATTATCCTTCAACACCATCCCTTATAACACACTTATCATTAACAGGTTAGCAAAACCAAAAATCCTGCTGCTGAAGCCTATATATCCTTGTTCAGAAGAAAAAAAGAGTGTTAGCATAGCACATGTAGCTCAAGGCTGGCTCATGTTGGGTATTCATGCTTTTTCCATGTTTCCATGATTCCAGAACATATTTTCTTTTCACTTTTCGTGTAATTTCTTTGAGCTGTTTTTGTAACTGACTTTTGTTGTATTATTTTAAAGTTTTGGTTGTTTGTGAATTTTTTTTTTATTATTTTTTTTAATCTTCTTTTAAATTTCTGTTTTAAATAACAATTATATGAAATGAGGAATAACAGGATTTTGGATTGTGCAAAATTGATTCTGTTACTAAATATTATTTTCTAATCTATGTAGTTTAATTAAAACGGTTTTATGTTCAGGTTCATGTTGCGAATGGTACTGTAGGTACACACATACTAACATTCCTCTCAGTTATAAATCTCTCTGTAGACACCACCCTCGCTCCTCTCTCATTGTTATTGGAAAGTATAACTCAGTAGCACCATGGCAACAGTGACTGCGGTTGGAAGCAAAAGCCTAAATCACAGGCAGGATCAGGGGATGCCACAGTTCCTGTTTAAAACGAAACTTTCCTCTAGTGTACTAAGATTTCCACAGTTTTTTTTTTTTTTTGTATTAGTACTTCTTTTTTTTTTAAACTATATTTGAACAATACTCTATGACCACTGAAATACTTTTCCACGTAAGAAATGTGCAACTCCTGTTTCCTATTATAACACATTATTTGTTTATTCTGAATCTTATATTCTAATTCGGTTACATCCCAAGGTCATATGGTTATTGTTTTAAGGCTCAAGGGAATTAAAAATCATCTCTTTCCCACATCGTGTAAACGTTGTTGTTTAGGAAACCATTTTACATTCTTACAGCAGTTTTTTTTTTTTTTTGAGCACTGCATGCTTCAAATTAAAATTCAAAATTTATTCATCACACATACAATCATAAATAGTACGATGAACACTAAAATGCTGTTTACAACTGTTTCAACAAATAAATAAAGCCATGCTGAAATACAATTTAACTAAAAATAAAATATACGTTATTGTAAACTTTACACTAAGACCTAATTTCAATTAAAAATTTTATGTAGTAGGAATGGGTAGCAGCAGCAGTTATGATTGTCATGATATGAAAGGGAAATATGAACATGTCTTGTTATTATTACAAATGGATGAAAGGCTGCGCAAACAGTTAAAGAACTGTGCACGTCTGAGGTAGTTGTGGTAAATTGGCTACATATGTAATGGAAAATTATTTATTTATATATGCCGTGAAACACAAGTATTATTAACATTGTTGGGGTGTTGTATGAGTGGTCCAAAGGATTAGTCCAAGGTATAATCTGTGGTTGGGGCCTGCATAGCCTGTGGTTGGAAGCTCCTTCTCATTCTCACAATGTTGGCCTTCAGGGAGCAGAAGTGCTTCTCTGACCACAACAGAGGGAAAAGGTCAGAACATCATGTCTCTCTCACTTTTAGAAACATTTTTGCTTGAAATGACATAGCAAGTAAGAAGGATTCCCTTCCCTGCTGCCTACAAGGAGAAATCCCAAAGTTCTTCCCTTGCCCAAAACACACCCACCCACACACACACACACACACACACATACACACACACACACACACACACACACACACACACACACACACACACACACACACACACAAACAGGGGAGGGATTCCTTCTCTGGAATGGTACCATGACTGGTTGCAGTTAAACTGATGTAAAAGAACTCTTCATATGTGACTAAAGAGAGGGCCCTCTGTTAGCCAGTGGAAACCTTCCAGTATTAAAACACATACTCACCAAAGAAAGTATTTGTATGTAAAATAATAATAACAGCAACAACAATAAGAAGAAGAAGAAATGTTTAATATGAAAATAAATAATAACATAAAGGTAAAAAAAAATCTGCATACCCATCACTGACAGTGGGCTTTACCCTGCAAATACTCGTGGTTAATGAAAGAGTGGGATAGGATAGAAGAATGGTTTTGCTGACAGACAGCCTCAAGGCCAGCTGATCTAATCTCATCAACATATAAGCGCACACATACACACACAAACCCACACAAAATGCACAGCCATAACTGAAGACTCAGAGAAAATGAAGCAACCTTTTTTTTTTTTGAAACAGTGGCAAAGCATTTGTCACTACTTAAGCATATTACAGCATTTGGCAGATGAGCAACTTGGGGCCAAAGACCTTGTTTTTAGTGATAGCTTGGCAGTGCTGGGGTTTGAACTCATGACCTTCCGATCACTACTCCCAACCATTGTCTTAACCGCCGTGCAATCACAGCTCCTTATCAGCTACAATAAAATTCTTCCTTGGTTTTACTGCTAACTCTGACATAGTTAACCCATATCAGTGTAATTTGTTGTATGAAAAAGGCTCTATATGCTGTCAATTTTTGGAGCTGATGGCAAATGATGGAAGTTTACTGCTCTTATTTAGAGAGTTACCATTGCCTGGACAACTATGTGCCTCACCGCCCCACCCGTCAGAGTTCCCAGGACCAAGCTTGTTTATTTTCCTGTCCATGAAGTTGAACAAAGAAACATTAATGAAAGGGGTGGGACATTGGTTTCTGAGTGGAGGAGGTGATTTCCTGACTTCCTTTACATGTTTTCCATGTTCCTGTCCTTCCATTTCAATCTTGAAAGAATGCTGTTTACGTAGGACCCACTATCCTGATTCCATTACTGATACTTGTTATTCATCCAGAATTTAAAGCTTATAGAAATGGAAGGCTGTAGCATGTCAGTGCTGCTTAGGACTTGAACATACCTTTCTAATCTTAATTAAAGAACAGTGTAATGTAATTATTTAGTTTGTACAATAAGTTACAGAGATAATCAATTTGGGACACATCAAAAAATGCCATTTCTGAATGCCTGCCTTAGGTTCACATTTCAACTGGTTACAACACAATAAAAGTACAATCAAACTAAATAAAGGCTGTTTTTTCTAATGCAAATAACATTTAAAAAATTTTTAATTATGCACTCTGGTACAGTCTATGGTGTACAGGATTTCCAGGTCTCAACTAATTTTACACATTTATAGACACATGCATGCGTTAATTCAAGACTCTGGGTGTTATTTCAACACTGGCTGTATTTAAGTAATATATTTTAAATACAAAATGAGTGTATACACCCAGACTCTGGAATCCACTGCACACATTATGTATAAAGTGATGGCCAAAAGTATCAAGACAACATGTGCCATGTGTTATAGTTCTTCTTGTGTACAAACACGCGATTTCACTTATTAGGTCTAGACTACCTGGCTTAAGAGTTGTGATAATTAGAATCAGCTAGTTTAGTTAATAAATGGATCAAAACCTTTGACAGGGATTATTATTTTTTTTTTACTGTTTTTTACTTTTAATTGTCAGTATTTTAAAAAAAAATTAAGATCACACAACATCAGTGTGCACCCACAGAAAACAAAATACAAATTCTATCAAGCATCAGCTGTCTACAGCAAACAATCAGCCTTTGTATGACATGGTAGAGGACAGTAAAGAAAATCAATGCATGCGTGTGTTTGTGCTGTTTCAGGTAATGTGTTTGTAATGCAGAATGATTCAGTGCAACACACCAGTGGAAAAAAATAATTGCTTCATTTCACAAGGCAAAGGCTGTGTGCTGTGTACTGAAACCAGGGGTTTCCATGAATGGAATGCAAAGAATGAAAGTAGAGAGAAGGCATGGGTGGGACAGATGTGGGTAGGAAAGAGAAATAAAGAAAGACAACGAAATAGACAGCTAATGTATAGCTTAAACAACACTCCAGCTATATATGTGTGTGTGTGCATGCATTTGTGCGTGCACGTGTTTTTAATTTGGTGTGCATTTTGTGTGTTTCTGTCTTGTCAGTTCAAAAATGTAGGCCCTTTTGATTTTAACCTTCATGTGGATGCGCATGTCTCTGCACGTGTGTGTCTCTGCATGTGTGTGTGTGTGTGTGTGTGTGTGTGTGTGTGTGTGTGTGTGTGTGTGTGTGTGTGTGTGTGTGTGTGTGTGTGTGTGTGTGTGTGTGTGTGTGTGTGCGTGTAAGACTGTCATCACATGCAAGGCAACCCTCGAACAATAGATACATTAAGAAGAAAGAATAGAAGCAAGACATTAAATGTTTGGCAGGACATGCTCAAGGACAGATCTATTACATGCTTTAAGAAAAGACTCTGCCCTGAGGATAGGGACATGACTGTAACTGAGACTGCAGGAAGGAGAGGCAATGCACAGTTGAGATAGAGAATAAGAACATTTTTGTATGCCTCCATACAGTATCACTACATTAATTGAGTATACAGGTTTTTTTTAAAAAAACCACAAAGGGGCCTAATGTTGTGCCCAACAGGTTATATGCTGCTTAAGGAAGAAATTGTATCATTACAATCAGAGACACCATGGCCTGTAAACAAAAATCACAGATCCCATACTGCCATTTTATTTTTGCACTCGTCATTAGATTCCAGTATAATATCTTTGATAATGTTGGGTTGTTAGTGAAGACCCCCTTTGAAAACAATGGACATAATTAGTAAATTTGCTACATTTGGCATACATGTTCCATAGCCAAACTTAGAACATTTGAACATATGAACATTTAGACTTTTCAGTCCAATGAACATCCTGGAGTACAGTAAATTCTTTTGAGAGTAGTTGTACAGTATATGCAGTATAAGCAATAATATCAAAGTAATTTATGAGGTAATTAGTATTTTTTTTAATGCAATTGCAAGGTCCCTACCTTTGTATTTATATTTACAATTTGCGTGTTTTATGCAAGTAATTTCTAAGAACATTATTTAGGACTTTTTTTATATCCATGGTTATACATGTAATACTGTCTACAGCATCTTCACGAATCTTCTTCTTGTACTTTAATAGGATGAGGTGAAACTTGCTTCTAAGACCACAGTGGCCAAATCCCTGAAAGCACCTCAGTCGGCAGAGAGCGAGGGTGATCTGGAGCTCAAAGCTTTGGAGGAAGGTGTAGAGGCTGGAGGAGAGAAAGCTCATCTGGATCTGTCATCTGATGAAGAAGAAGTAGAGATCGAGGAGACTATTGAAGAGACTCGAGCAGAACGCATCAAACGTAGCAGCCTTCAGCGGGTCCAAAATATAAAAACAGTCTTCTCTAAGGAAAAGATGGAGAAAACCAAACAAAAGACAAAGGAGAACCTTGAGAAAACAAAGCAAAAGACCAAAGAGAACTTGGAGAAAACACGAATGAAGACCAAAGAAAACTTGGAAAAAACCAAGCAAAAGACCAAAGAAAACTTGGAGAAGACTAGGCAGAAGACAAAGGAGAACCTGGAAAAGACACGCCACAACATTGAGAAGAAAATGGGAAAACTCGGCACTCGTATGTCGGTCAACCCGGAGCGTAAAGAAAAGCTGAAAAGCTCACAAAAGAAGGTGGTGAAGTCTTTCACACCTGATCACACCATTTATGCTCGGTCTAAAACTGCCGTGTACAAGGTGCCACCATTCACCTTTCATGTAAAGAAAATCCGTGAAGGGGAGGTGGAAATTCAAGGCACAGAAATGGTGGAAGTCGGTGGGGAAACAGAGGAGGTACATAATGGAGTCATGGAAGGAGACGAAGAAGAGATGGAAATGGAAGGAGCAGACATGGGAGAGATGGAGGAGAGCGCTGAGATGCTGGAGACAGAAGATACAGAGCTGGTGCTTGAAGAGCATGATCATGAAAGAGACAGTGACTAACCTGTGTGCGTGTGTTTGTGTGTATGTGTGTGTGTTTGTAAAAGAGGCATAAGTTGGGAAACTGCTGTATACTGCAGATTCAGGTATTTGAAGTTGGTGTGGAATCATTGGTGTGTGTGTGTGTGTGTGTGTGTGTGTGTGTGTGTGTGTGTGTGTGTGTGTGTGTGTGTGTGTGTGTGTGTGTGTGTGTGTGTGTGTGTGTGTGTGTCAGAAAAGATGACAGGTCTCACTGCAAATGGATGTTTAGGGTAGTTTAACTAAGCAGGTTCAGTGCAAGGAATCATTGACATGACACCAAGTTCATTAAGAAGTATAAGCCAAACTAGAACAAAACAAAAATGACAAAAAAAGTGTTAAACTAAGAAGTTTTTTACAAACAAACAAAAAAATTAATATACTAACACACTTAATTACAGGTAGTCTAGCCAGCAAACACGGTTTGACATGACCTAGTCAAACACAAACATGTTTTACTTATGCAAGAGAGAAAATTACTCCATATTTTCCTCTAATATTTTTGCATTATATTCATATCAGTTTTCTTTTCAATATTATTTCTCTTTTTCGAAAGCATCGTTGCTGCATTATGTTGTTACACTGAAATTTCTGTTTTTTTTTTTTTCGGTTTTGTTAATCTACATCAATTTTACATGATGATTTGACCAACAGCCCTGTGTGATTGCTTTGGCTTTTTATTAGATCACTACAGCCTTCCAACAATAAAACAACCACAAACCTAACAATATGAAATGTAATATCTTTTGTCAGGATATTTTGATTGTTTGTGTGCCTATTGCTATCTGGTGCTTTTAAGGAGACTGATATTAAACAACATTTTGCAAAAGGTTGTCTGACGACTAGAATAATGGAGAAAAAAACATACTAATTTCATCTGTGCTGGATTTATATATACAACCCAGGTGCTTTCAGTGGGAACATAAACAGTATCTTAAGAGAAATGTAAAAATAAAATTAAATTAAAAAAGTATGGCCTTTTTATATCTAAAATCAGTTCATACAGAATTTCTACTCCATTTATGTTACCATGATCTACAGATAAAGCACTTATGTACTTTGTGTATTTTCTTATGATAGTTCATCAGCATTATGTGTTTTCTGATGAAGTAAAAGAGAAAATAAAACCTGGGGGACTTTACGGGGAATAAAATAAACTATTTGCTTTAAAAAATGCAGCCATATAGAAAGTAAAGCTGATAAACATTTATACTTCAAGAAAGTAGAAGCGTTACCTAAATAAGTATGATATGCATGAATAGTATTTATTTTAAATTTTATGCACCACTCTTCTAATATATAGTAACAGTAAGTTTCTGTCCCAGTAATGAGCACAACATGCACTACTTATGTTAATCCCTATTAAGATGGGTGTAAGGCCTTCCATGAGCTGAATTTTTAGTATTACATCACAGATGAAATGTGTAGTGCATGGAGTTCAGCGAACTGTGACCGAGAGCCACGGCATTATTGACAATGTATAATGTTCCTTTTTGAAAGCATCACCAAGCCACCTTTATATATTTTATTTCTCAAATTTTAGGTAATTAGGCACCATTCATCGTTCCTACTTGCCAAATAGCATATTTACCCTTCCACATTTTAGATGTGCACATTTTAGTTTGTTTTAATCTATATTTTGCTTTGCATCTGATATGTATGTATCTCATAATGTCTCACTGCATACTAATATGTTAATAAAGGCAGACTTATTCATATTTGGCATTTGTTTCATTTTTGCGGCACCATCATTTGCCATGAAGATCAGAGGGGTTGCACATTTTTCAATAAAGTTCTAGTTCACATATTTCCAGCAGCAACTTATCAACCAGTTCGAGGTATACAGATGACTGCGCCCCATACGCTGTGAGCATCAACCCAGAAAACAAACAACATAAAAAAAAACATTGTTCACAGTGCATAATTTGAAATTAAGTCTGTTTATGTATTTTTTTCTACCTGCCCACAAACCGCAGGCACATTAATGGAGCATGCAAGTGTTTCAGACCCTTCATGAACAGTTGAGTCTAGTGACCAAAGGGATATGGAAATAAAATTAAATAAATAAATAAATGTATGGCCTTTTTATGTCTAAAATCAATTTATACAGAATTTATACTCCATTTAATGTTACCATGATCTATGGACATCTGTAACATCTGTAACAGGTGGGGCCATGGGGTGTTCAAGCAGAATGGTGTTTTTAATATATTTCTTTTAAATGTGTCTTTTTCTTTTCAAGAAACGCATCCCCATGGTATTCTATAAATCTAGACTATTCTTGCACTATTAAAATGCTTTTATGTTAGTTACACTGCATTGTCTGAGAGGGGCAATGTTGTAGATTTGGCAGATAGTGTGACACGGTTACTGGAGCTGATCGCTGCCGTTCTAGTCAATGCCTGAATTTCCACCAGTTCTTAAGTGTCTTAAGTTGGTAAAATTTACAGTACATTACATACAGTATGATAACGCCTTTACCTTGTTGCTGGCTAAAACTACAGAATTCCCAAGTGAAAAATTGTATTTCAAATCTCTAATTGTAAACTTCTGTGGCAAATTTCTGTATATGATCTTCAGGAAGCAATCAACCAGGCATGGATTGAGCGAGTAACACCAGAACAGTTTGCCCAGCCAGATCAGCAGATTTTGAAGATTAAAGAATTTCATATTAAATATTTATTGTTTTAATTAGTTTATCATATTTATTGTTTTTGTATATATTGTATTGCCTTGGTTGTCTTTTTTTTTTTATTTTTTTTTTTAAACTTGAGTAGAATTCTACTTTTGGCAATTACACGATTGGAAGCATGTCAAATATTCATAGTAATTACAGTGAACAAAAATTAAGATAACCTGATTCAAATGGAGAATTGAAGATAAGAAAAATGTAACCTGTTTGTTTGTTTTTGTTTTTTGTCAGACATTCTTAAATCCAAATGATAAAATAACAGCTGATTCTTTTGAGCTATACATTATATGGCTAAACGTACTACATACAGTATATACACTTTCATCTCTGGGTCTCTACCATTGGTGCTTCAACAGAAAATGTAGACAATTATGGGCCAGCAGGGGGCCCCCAAGAGCTAACAAACGTTTCCATTGCTTTGCGATGGATGGTCAGGTGTCTATATAGAAAGAGAGAGATCCTTTAACAACTTGAATTGCCTTTTTTTTTTTTTTTTAACCAAATTTAAATGAAAGTAGCACTCGGGTGATGCAGGTTGTGTTATTACATCACAGCTCCATGTTCGCTGGTTAGATCCTTGCCTCAGTGTACTGTCTGTGTGTAGTTCTCAACATTCTCAACATGTATATGTGGCTTTTCAAATTTTTCCCCCCACTATACATAAACAGTTTCCAGCAGTTTAGTGTAAGCAGTCAGTTGCAACTAGGTGCAAAAAAATGTGTGTTTGTGTGTTACGTCCTTTGCAAATGCCACTTGTGGTCAGGTTTGTTTATTTATTTATAAGAACACATAAGTTCCATGAAGGTCACCTAAATATCTAGATTAGTAACGTGGCTGAATGGTGACAGAAGTTACCTTTCAATTCTTTATGATTAATTATGTGTGCATGGTTATATGCATATTTTTCTGTCATTTTTTAAACATACATTTATGAACAAAAGAGCATTTAATAGTGCAAGAATAGTCACATTTAAAAGAAATATATTATTTTCTTCTAGAAAAACTTATCCATGCTATTTATTAACAAATGTTACTAACATTAAATTTACTAGGTATTAATGTTAGAAATTATAGCAGCTGACAGTTGGATTTATTTTATCTACTCATAGTGGGCACCTTTTCATCACTATGCTTTTACAGTCACTGGAAGGATGGAGCTTAATACTGTACATCATACAGGGTAAAGTCCTCTTATGAGACTTTGTTAAATAAGTAATTATTACTAAAAAACTACTGGTTGGATTTAATTAAATCCTTGATCTTTATTGCTCTGAGCAAAACTGAGGTTTTAATTTCAAATTTTTACTTATTTGACTTTTACTTCCTAAATAAATTTCTAAACTAATCTTGCTCAATAAGAAAATATTTTATAAGACTAATTACGTTATGCTATTGATGCTATTAACATTAAAGCAGCTGTACTGCTGGTATGTACTTTTATATATTTTTTATGTATTCAGTTTTCTGTATAAACAGGATTTTCTATACACCAGAAATAGTCATGGATAATTAATAATAATAATAATAATAATAATAATAATAATAATAATAATAATAATAATAATCATTGAGTGGCTCTACCATTGTAGTGGTATCCTGGCCCATTGAAAAGTACATAATTGCATAACTGAATAAACCTCTAAAATATATCTGCTGGTTCATGTTTGGCTCATGCATTTCATACGCTTATGGATCCGTACATACATCTGCTGAAATACATACTGTACTGTATGTACAACAAAAAGTCAGAAGAGAAACTGACAGGGACAATTTTTTAAATTGCCCTTAGTTTCATGTTCAACTGCACACTTAAAAAATATATTTATTTGCTTTAAGAATGCTTATTTATAGCATTAATTTATAAGCCATTTTGCAGTAGCAAAAATACAGAACAATAAAATTCTCCACCATTTTTTATTTTGTTTTACTTTGACGAAGTCCCTTGGTTTTCTAGTTGGCTGCCCATGGCTCTGTTTACCGGTTAACCGTTTTTTCTTCCTTGGATCACTTTTGGTAGTCCTGACCACTGAAGACAAGGAACATGCCACAAGGTCTGCAGTTCTACAGTTGCTCTGACCCAGTCATCTAAACATCACTATTTGGCCCTTGTCAAAGTCACTCAAATCCTTATGCTTGCCCATTTTTCCTGCTTCCAATACATCACCTTCAGAAAGACAAGGTTTACTTGCTACCTAATTTATCCCCACCCACTTCCAGCTGCCATTGTAATGAGATTTTGTTACAGTGACAAGGGACAGATTATGATGGGTTTTCATAAATGTATTTTAAATAACTGCCAAGTCAGCAGTCTTCCCTGAGTATTTATTTTAATTTACTTTACTTAAGTATTTATTACTTAATATTTTATATTTCAAAATACCCTTGAAAAAATAGATGTCTCATGTTAAAATATTATTAAACCTTATATAAATTTGAATATTAATATTAATTAATTCATTCAGATTGTTTTTCTTTATAATATTTATTTGCGATCTCTTGTAAAAAAAAAATGAATAAAACACAACCTTGTTGAAACACAATATATACTAAGCAAACAAGTGAGCGCGCACACACACACACAGCTTTCCTACTGAAGCTTCTTCGTAATCTGATTAGCTCACTAAACCTTTCTGTTCTACTTCACAGGCATGCATACAAACAACATACACAGTCAATCTTATCAGCATATGTGAAGAGCATCATTTCTATGTTATTCAATATTATATCTATCAATCAAATATATATTTAGCTCAGTTACTATGAAATTCCTAAATAGTTGTTTTGGAAGGAGTTATGATTCCAGTGTAAGATGTCTGAGGATTAGGTAACATTGGCACATTTTATCTGCTGAGTTTATAATATCTGAGTTTGTGGATCTGAGTTTGTTAAACTGTTTTGCACAGTAAAATAAACTAGAACTTTTTACATTTCACTTTAATTACGGTTCACAAGCAAATTGTAATAATTGGAATTTATTTGGTGGGTCTGGATTAGAACATTAACAGGACAGTCTTGGCCCATGGCCATATGCTCGGCACGCCTGGGTGGAGTAGCAGAGACAGTGGGAGGAGGTCCAAGGCAGAGATTACTAAACAGATTAGCTTGGGGTCATGGAATAAAATCTTTCATGGGGCCACAAGAAACATCTTTTCTTAAGCAAGAGGAGAATAATGCAAGGAGGTGAGTCATGGAATAAACATAAAAAATTGTGTTATAAAAATAAAAAAAGTAATTATGTAAATGAGTGATTAAGACATATGTAGTGGAATAGTAAATTATTATTTACCTTTCTGATCATGATCGCCATCATAATCACTTTTTGGCCACAAGAATATTTTCAACTACATTAAAAGTAAGTATAAAATTAAATGGTCCTCTATGTACTTAATTTTCTGTAAATTCCTCTGTAATTTCATGCCTTTTTTCTGTTTTGCTTTCACATTCTTTCCAATATTTTGTTCAGTGTAACGTTAGGGGCATTCCAAGGAGAAATGTGGATCTGTGAGAAGAATCCATGCCTGTCATGCAAGGTGTTTGTGTGTTAGATATTAATATAATGTTTATGGTTACTTCATTAAATAACAGTAATCTTGTCCTACATGCAGAACAAGCTGTGCGGTCTGCAAGAAAGCTACCACAGGCCCGGAAAGGTCAAGGTAAGGCCTAAAGATCAGGTTAATTCTGACGTAAATCACTTTCTGTACATTTACAGATGCGGGCACCTTACATTCTTGCCTGGTCCGAGTCAGAATCTAGGCTGATCCAGGAAGAACAATAAGTCGTTTACTGCAGCGACAGACTGAGAATTTTGTCCTTCTGTTAAAGTACAGGATAGGTAGTGCACTGGACATGGTAGAGCTTTTATCCTATTTTATCTTATTCACTAATGGAGACTTGGAGTCAAGGGAATTTTAATATTAAACCTATCAGACTGAATGTGAAACCATCCTCAATAGTAACATACAACTGTAAGCAGACCATACACTGTAAAAAAAATTTAAATTAAAAATTACATTAAATATTAAAAAAAAAAAAATAATAATAATAATAATAATAATAATAATAATAAAAGAAAAAAGAAAGTCCAGAAAATTGTAAATATTAGAGCAATGAGAAGCAATAAATCTTTGAGTTTTATAACCTCACTTACTGTTTTAAGTCGGAAAGCTAGTTGTTAAATTACCAGCTAACTCAATTTATCCAATTTGAATAGTTTTGTTCATATTGAACCATTATTGGTCAAAAACTATTTGATCAAAAATAACATATATTTTAGATAGCTGGTTTAGACGACAGCATTATTTGCCCACACCCAGTCGCACCCATGATTGGCTAGTATTGCGATTATTAATAAGATTCAATTATTTGTGTACCTTACAGCATAGAGATTTTTTTACCGCACATCAGGTGGCTGGGCTCAGAACTCAGTGTCAGCCACCTCTCCTTCCACACTGTATGAAATACTACCAATTTAAAGAAAGAAAGAAAGAAAGAAAGAAAGAAAGAAAGAAAGAAAGAAAGAAAGAAAGAAAGAAAGAAAGAAAGAAAGAAAGAAAGAAAGAAAGAAAGAAAGAAAGAAAGAAAGAAAGAAAGAAAGAAAGAAAGAAAGAAAGAAAGAAAGAAAGAACATTTTTAAATGGTGCTCTAAAAATGTTCTCAAAAAATTTAAAACTAGACAGAAATGGATAGTCTTAAATTGTTTATCATGGAAAGTTCAAAACCACAATGTCTCATATGTTCCAAGACCATGGAAATGATTTAAAAGTGCCGACAAGACAAAGAACAAATAATTTGAGGAAACATGCCCATCAGAAGGGGCTGGCAGCTGAATAACGTTTAGCTGGAACCAGCAATTCAACTCAAAAGTTGCTGCATCTACTGTATATGAAAGTAATACAATATCTAACTGATGGAAAATGATACATGAGGTCACTATTTGAGATTGAGACATTCCTTTACTGTTATTAGAAACACAGATTTAATAATTGAGATGTGTTTAACCTTCTTTTACTTTGCACGTCTTCTACATCTCAGACTTTCAGCGAATCTCAAAGAAGCAGCCTGAGGACCAATATCTCTCTCTACAGGAGGAGAACAGACTCCTTAACCAATATGTTCATATACTAGAACAGAAGTTACACAGGTGAAATACTGTATATACAACATCATTGTTGAAATCTCGATTAAAAATATATCTTATCTTAAGGTACGGTATATATTTTATCTTGTCACTTAAATTGTAATAAGCAAATACTTTGTTTGGATAATTACTGCAGTGATGAATGTGTGGCGTCTGGCAACAATTCTCTTGCAGTTAGATAAAAAAATTTTTTTATAAAAACAATGCTGTGACATTGCATTAAGTTGTTGAAACAATGCCTTGGGGAATGTATGCCATAGTCAGAGCTAATGGTTTGATTGTGTTGGTAAAGTAAGATTGTGCAGATTTGTTTTGGGCAGGCAGTGTATGAGTTGCATATGCAAACACATACTTTTGAAGAACCTTAAATGCACTCTAGAGCTAAACAGTTATATATCTATCACTGTAAGGTTGTCCACCAAATTCTCAAAGCTGAGGAACAGAAATCCTGGCTTGGCTGAAGGGCAGAATGGTGAAGACACTATTGAGGAACTGAAGGATCGTGTAGCACTTCTGGTGGGCCAGAAGGAGTTGTTGCAGAGAAAACTTGGCATGGCTAGACAGCAAATCCTGGCTCTAAGCAGACAAGCTCACCAAAACCCATGCATGGGTAAGTGATGGCAGAGTTTCTTTATTTAACAACAGCAACCGAGCCCTATGTTTTAAACTTGCAACTATCTGAGATGGTTACTGATTTTTTCAGTAATCAAAAGCTCTGGACTTCTGATCTTTTACTGTTGATAATGTAGTGATAACACTGATTCTTACTGAGTAAAATAATAACTGCTAATAATTGAGTAGCCCTGTCTGTCCGTCGCATAGTCACACAAGATTATAGTCATGTCTAGAGGTAAATTTAATAGACAAATCAACAGCATAAACAGCAGACCCAGATAGACTAGCTACAGATGAAGCTATCTTAAATTGCTGCCTGGTTCATGACGGAAAGGCCCCACCCAGCTTTGCTCTGAATGTGATGGGAATATGCTCCCCCTCTAATGTAGTGTATTAAACACCTTTTTTTTTTTCAAGTTTGCTAAGTGTAGCAGAAAGTTGCTGTATATCTGCCAGGGAGAGTAATAAGCAAAACAAAAATCTGGCATGTTTTTATTACCATGGTAACGTGTGGAGGATGTGATGACGGCGAGGTTAATGTTGCAGGGTGCTCTGAATGGAAGAATTTGTCAAAGCCAAAGGGAAGTTCCCCTAACTGACAATCCCTAAACAGGGAGCAGGGAGTGTACTGTTTAGATACACTGTGGAACAGAATGCAGCTTCTGACCTTATGAACAACCCACGGAATGTTTCAAAGTTTGTAAGGCAAATATTAAAGATATTACTTGTGTTGCTCATTTCAGTGAAGGAGTGCAGGAAAACAAATTTTAATATCACACAAATATAACAAGAGTAAATGCAAATTGCTGTTTTTAAATCATTGTTTCATTTGAATTCCGACGGGAAAAAAGCTGTCTAAACCTTCCCTGACCTATTTGACAAATTGCCACACCCAGGCCTGATTAATGCCAGACCTGTTGAATCAAGAAATCACTTAAATAGTACACTCAAAAAACAACAAATCATGGTGCAATCTGAAGAAATTTAATTGACATGTATTGGTCTGAAAGCCATTTCTAAGGCTTTGAGACTCCAGCCAACCACGGGAAGAGCCATTTTCTACAAATTGACGCCTTCCCAGGAGTGGCAATCATCCAAAACACACCAGAAATTCCACTTGTGAATGGCTCTGAAAACTTCCTCTGAAAAAGAAAAAAAAAATAACATTTTGGAGTGACCTAGTCAAAGTCCAGAATTAAATCTGATTGAGATAGTGGGGACATGACCTTAAACAGGCCATTCATGCTTGAAAACCCTCCAATGTGGCTAAATTAAAACTATTCTGCAAAGAAGAGTGGGCCAAAATTCCTCCACAGCGATGTGAAAAACTTATTGGCAGTTATCATAAACCCTTGATTGCAGTTTTTGCACAAGTACAGTTTTCAGGCCATTACTTTTTCACATTGGGCCAGGCAGGTCTGGGCAGCTTTTTTGCATTAATAAATTAAATCATCCTTTAAAAAATGCATTTAGAATTTACTCTGGTTATCTTTGTGTAATGTTAAAATTCATTTGATGATCTCATTCATTTAAGTGTAAAAAAATATGAGGATTATAAAACCCTAGCCGAAATATATGCAACCTGTATGTAGACCCTAAATACAATACAATATTAATATTGAACATGCATGATTAAAGAAAGATATACTGTACTGTTTCAGGAGCACAACTAAACCAAAATAAAATAGCAGTGTAAATGGGCAACCGTTATAATAATCCACTAAATATACAGTATATATATAAAATAATAACCATATATATATGGTTCATGGTTCATGATCAGGCATTACACTGAATCCACCAGCCTCATATTAACTACCTCCATGTGGTATCATGACCTATAAAAGCATGGATGCCATAAGGCTTCTTAAGATGTTTTGTGGTATCTGGCACCAAGCTGTTGGCGGTAGATGCTGAATACTGGTGCCATAAAAGATGGTGGTATGTGTATCCACATAGACATAAATGCCAGTACCCAAGGCTCTTAGGAGAACACTACCCCGATCATCATTCTGCCCTGATCAACTAATCAGATACCAGTGGCCTCACTTCTGATAAGATGTTTCTAGATTTCTAGACAGTGTGCATGCCCATTCAAGCCCATTCCATGCATTCATTTGCAGAGTGTCACCATTAAATTTAACTTTGTTCTCAAAAATACATTCATACATACACCAGCGTGTTACCTCCTAAAGTATGGGTATTCAATTATAATTTAAAAAGGTCAGATTATACAAAATACTGTACTGTACTGGAGAGTGTTGCAATATATTAATTGTTTATCTGCATCAATTGTTCTGTATTTTAGGATGGGGTGTAAAACAAGAGGGAGAGGTCACACAAACAGCTCAAACAGACCCAGCTCATTTCGCACTCAGCTTCATGAATGATTACAAAGGGCTGACTGAACGAATGTAAGTTTGTTGTTTGTTTGTTTTTTTTTGTTGTTGTTGTTGATTAATGGATGATACATATTTAAATCTTTGTAACTATACAGCACATATATACCTAATTATGAAAAGTACTTCTTACTTCATCCAAAATGCAAATTTTACACACTGTAAATTATTGTATGAAAATGTCGCCTCTAATGTAACAATCTATACATTACAGTGTTCTTTATTCATTAAAATGTTCATTTTGATCACTCACATGAAATGTTTTATTATTATGACTAGAGCTTTTTTAGTCATTACATTATCTAATGATCTTTAATCTTTTTAAGTTCACAACCCTGTATGTGTGAACTTCACTTTCAAATCAGATAGGGCTCAATTCAAAGATGGCAAAGCCCAACGGTTATGTTAATCTTTGCAACAAAAAAAAAAGTCACATCATAGTTATACAAATTGTATACGGAGTGTAATTTACAGCATATGGCAGATTCCATATCCAGAGCAACTAACATTTATCTCATTCTGCAGCTAAGCAGTTAAAAGCTGTTAGATTTTTCTGACACTGTGTGAACTTTCCCATGCCTCTATCTTTTACATCTCATTGTCCTCTCCTGTACAGTATGTTTATAAAAGAATCCCTTCACTGGGCTTTTACATTAGTTACATGGTAATATTTCCTATGGCTTCCTATCATTTGTCTGTCTCTGGGTCTCCATACGACTCCCTCTCTTTGTTTACCATTTAAAACTTTATTGCACTTTTATTCTTTTGTTGCAAGGAATGTATGTGACACCAGGTGTCTGACCAAAGCTTTAAATATGCTCTTTTTGCTGAGATCATCAAACATCATAATCATGCGGCAATCAAGGACACATTATTCCTTTAATTGACAAGAGTCCTGCTCAAGTGTTCAACAGTGGGAGCTGATGGGGTTTTCTTGTAGTGGTGTCAGATTTATAGTTATTTATTAATGTTTCACTTTTGTCTTTTTTGGTTCTCAGCCTTATATCTTCCGTGTACTGACCACAGCTTTGCTCTGTTCTTCATTATTAGTTTCACAGAACCAAAGCCACTGAGGTTAAGAGCGCTTGAGCTGGCAATTCAGTCTCTCAGAGAAACTTTGAAACTAAAGGAGAAAGAACTAGAATATCCTTTGAAACATTTGCACAAGCAGCAAGTTGATGGACTCAGGTAATGAAAAAGCTACTGTTTATGTTAAAAAGTAAAAAAAAATAATGAGTGAATAATACAGCACATAATGTTAAGCACTACAGTATATAGTCTGAAGTTCATAATCATGCCCATACTGTACGCGCTCTCAATCCCATCCCATCCTATTACTGATATAGAGCCCTGTTCTGTATTGCACTAGTTATGGATATTTAGCAATTCAGCATATGTAAATGACACTGATGTCATGTTTGAAGGCCTGGGAAACAGTAAACATTGCAATTCATCCCACAAATGTCCGCTTGGTTTGAGGTTGACTTGGTCCAGGCCACTCCATTTCTTAAACTCTAAATTGACAGACCACGTTTACATGAGGCAATTTTCTGGCACTAGTTTGGGGAAGGCCTGCATATGTGAGTGATGATCAGTTGTGCACAGATTATTTACCATAAATGTAACAAATTCAAACGACTAGTTCCTCATCTGTTTGACCAAAAATGGAGAAGCGTTTACGACATCAAAACACAATGACCACACATACAGACTTGTACAT
Organism: Clarias macrocephalus; assembly: GCA_011419295.1. Taxonomy (NCBI): domain Eukaryota; kingdom Metazoa; phylum Chordata; class Actinopteri; order Siluriformes; family Clariidae; genus Clarias; species Clarias macrocephalus. The sequence continues at coordinate 4,129 of JAAGKR010000323.1, read as the reverse complement.
GGCCACATGCACATCTTTGTAACTAATTTTCTATCCACTGATTGCAGACTTACCATAAAAGGTAATGTAGATGTGATCAGACTGCAGAAACAGCTGTCCAATGAAAGGACTGCTCATTTGGTCATTAAGGATAATTATACAGTTTTAAAAGAGGTGGGTTTTGGAGAATGTAATGAGATCTAAAACAGACTCTGTATCTAGTAATTTCTTTATTTTGTTAAAAGTGAACTAGAGAAATGTGATTAAAGACCCTAACATATCAAATATAATACAAATATTATAAAAAAATAAAAAAAAGAATCATATAGTAACACCAGTTAAATTGAGATCAATATTGTTAAAATTTTCTATCTTTCTACTTTTTGTTGCACTATGCTATTAGGCTTATGAGGCCCAGCTGGAAGAGGTGAGTTCTAAGTACCTTATTTATATTCTCCATTCCTTTTTCATGGTTACATATGTTTTATAGGATAATATACTGTAAATACACCAATCAACCATACCATTAACACCACAGAACATTATCACTAAAAATGAATCATGTCAGAGTAAACTGGTGACATGATATGAATGTGGGGATCAAAAGCCACCTTATCCAATACCAGCCCATTCTGTGGTCCAATCCCACAGAAAAGCCAATACAGCACAACCCACTGAAAGTCAAAGCTGGCCATAAGAGAAAGGCAACAGAACTCCCAAAGAACCACATTATATTTCATATAGTTTGGACAATTTAAGAGGCAGCTCAAGAGAAAACACTGAAGCAAACATCTAATGTAATCCAGTGATCCACACAAATCATATTTTACATGATGTAGTATATTAATATAGATACATTAACACACAATAATGTGTCTGGAGTATATGTCTCCAGACACATTAAACAATCATAATACTTATTTACACATGTTAACAAGTTACCACTGCACCTGTATACTGTGGCAGGATTGGGAAAGGTCTTTCATGCTCTATTATTCATGATCATTCAAAAGAAAATTGATTTATACAAATGACACAATGAATCAGTAATTTAATTTGATATATAAGTGATTGACTTGTCTACAATAATCATTTTAAAATCTGACACATACAATTGAGTACGTCCATAAGTTTTCCGCCTAGACGTAAAGACTGAGTATTAATTGGAAGGCTAATCCATAACTTTGGGACCTCATAAGAACAAGCTCTGCCCCTGCTGTAGTTTTCATAATATAATGTGTGTATACTTTACTCAAGTGCTGTGGCTCAAGATCATTTATGGTATCAATAGTATACTACCATCAATGGTAGTATTTTAAAGTCAAGGTGAAATTTCACTCTGGGTCAGTACAGTGTGGCTAGAATAAGAATAATGTGCTCACACCTTCTGGCTGCTGCATTAGAGGTAACAAAAGCATGAATTCATATTTGCTGCGCTATGTAGTGACATTGCATTTTTTTCTTGACAATATTTTCAAGATTGACGAATACTATCCAAGTAATATTTTATGGACATAATAATCACACCAAGTTTTTTTTTTTTTTAACTGCTGAACATAATGAAGCAGAAAGCCCATCCTGTTACTATCTGATCATTAAGCTCACGTATAGCTGCATGTGGTCCTAGTATCAGTACTCCTATCCAGTCAGAATTGAGTTGAAGGAAGTTAATAAGCATCCAACATCCAGTAAACTGTCTCTCATCTGGCTTTGCTGAGACATGTACTGTACAGTAACCGAGTGCCATCAGCATAGCATTGGAAAATAATACTGTACATGTGAATTATTTCATTATCCAAAGGAAGCATATAGAGAGAACAGCATTGGCCTAAAACATAACCTAATTATTTATATTTATTTTACCAGTCAAACACCCTAATTAGATCAGCAGCTGTTGTGACAGTGCGAGGACTATTCCCTTTCACATGCCAACCTGGAACTCGTGACAATCAAATGTTGCCCTTGTTACCTTCTTTGGAAATTTACCTGGGTTATAGACAGTTGCTGTTTATATTCCACCTAAGATGGACACAGGCACAGACTGTCTTATGTGAGCTACATGGAAAACACTTTCATAATCTTTAATCATGACTTGAGGACAGCCTTCACGAGAGTGAAAACCAGGAAAGCTGCAGGACCAGATGGCATCTCAGGTGTTTTTATAGCCTGCATTAATCAGCTAAAATCAGTGCTTATAGAAATATTCTACACCTCCCTAGGACTATTGGCACTCCCCACTTGCATAAAATATCATTTCGGTCCTAAAGAAACCCAATCCTGCCACAATGACAATGCTGTGAAATACTTGTGAAAGATTTCAACACCTTTTCACTTCCTGAAAATCAGTCCACATGCCATCCCATCACTCTACCAGTGATGTCACTCAGCTCCTTCACATACAGTAGCTCTGTGCCACCTGGACATCAGGCAGAGAAATTATGTTAAAATGCTATTTGTTATCTCTAAGCTGTAATTGCAAATCAAGGTTATTTCACAAATTACTGATTTCTTAATGTTATATAGCCATAGCATTAACACAATTTGTTTACATATTATTTGCATTTTGTTTTATTTGAGTTATTAAAGCTCTGCAACTGCATGATGTTGGGTTATTTTTGATGTGTTGTGATGTTGCCATTTTCTTTAAATGTACACTTTAAATAACAGTAGTTATATTTAGGAGAAATATAGAAATATAGGTTCATCTCACCAATACATCTCACCAATACATGATTATTTTGCAGTGGTGTCTTTTTTCCAGACCTGTGTATTTGTTCTGCCCTTTATATATGTTTGTGTACCATGCATCACAGGGCCAGAGATCACTGAAGGAGAACCAGGGGACCTTGCTGGGAAAGGTGGGGCAGTTAATTGAGCAACTGAAACAAGAAAAGCAGAAGACGCTGTTTCTAGAAGGCGAGCTTCATACTGCCACTATCTCAATGCACAGCATAGCAGAGGTACTGAAGTCTTCATAGTGAATTCAGGCCTACAATACATCATATTAATAGAATACAACATATAATATAATAATATTGAAACAGATCAGGCAACACGGTGGTGTAGTGGTTAGCACTGTTGCCTTGCACCGCCAGGGTCCGGGTTCAATCCCTGGCCAGGCTCGATTCCCGTCTCTGTGTGCATGGAGTTTGCGTGTTCTCCTCGTGCTTGGTGGGTTTCCTATGGGTACTCCGGTTTCCTTCCGCGGTCCAAAGACATGTAGGTTAGGCTAATTGGTGTTTCCAAATTGCCCGTAGTGTGTGTGTGTGTGTCTGTGCCCTGTGATGGATTGGCACCCTGTCCAGGGTGTACCCTGCCATGTGCCCTAACTCTCCTGGAATAGAATCCAGGCCCCCCGTGACCCTGAATACAGGATTAAGCGGTATAGATGATGAGTGAGTGAGTGTAACAGATCATTCTCTAACCATTACTGTGATCTGTTCTTAGCTTCAGGAGAGGGTCTCCGACATTGAAGGGGAGAGGAATCTCCTGAAGAAAGGCTATAATGCTTTACTACTTAGGTGATTTTTATTTTATTACAGAACTTATCCAAAGAACCTATTATTATATTATATCACTATTAATATTTGTGTTTTTGCACTGGCTATTTTTGAATGTAGTCTGGCTATTGAAGTTCAAATCAGACGTAAGCACAAGAAAATATTTATTTATTATCATCACAGCACACTGAACCACAATGAACATGAGAGTGAAAAAGAGAGTGAGAGAGAGGAAGTGGAGGATTGCAGAGCCGGAATGTCGGCACTGGAGAAAAAGCTGGAGGATGAAAAAAGAGAGAGGGAAAAGGTAGAGCAAGAAAAAAAGAGAGTGGTGCAAGACTATGAAAGGAGTCAAATGGAAAGAGCACAAGAAAGGGGTGAGCATATACAGTAAGAATATGGCTTATGACATAAGTATATGAATAGGTTGAATGTTATGTGAACGTAACTTGAATGTTTTCTTATTTAGCCATGACCACTTCCCTTAGGGAAAATCATGACCTGCTGAAGCAAGAAGTGCAGCAGTACAGACAGAATGTTACATCCCTACAGGAGAGACTAAACAGAGTATCAAAAGTAAAAATGATCGACTTGAAGTCTTTTATTATTTAAAAAACAATGGCACAAATTAATTTGTTTACCTTTTTTGT
>JAAGKR010000322.1:150982-226938 GCA_011419295.1 Clarias macrocephalus | reverse complement strand
TTCATTGTCATGACACAGCTATGTTCAGTTATGTGAATTACATTGACTATCTCGTTACAGTGGCACCTGTCATGGGGTGGGATCTATCAGGCAGAAAGCAAACCATCACTTATTGGCTATTGATTTTAATGGCTAGATGACTGGGTCAGAGCATCTCCTAAACGCTAGTCCTTGTGGACTGCATAATGTTCCCAGTATGCAGTCATTAGTACCGGCCTAAGATTATCCAAGAAAGGAGAACTGGTGAACCAGTAACAGGGTCATGGGCACACTGGATCACTTACCTGGGGAAGTGGTGCGACATGATGCACAATGAACAGAAGACTCCGGCAGAGGCAATGCAATGCTTTGGACAGTGTTCTGCTGGAAAAACCTTTCAGCAACGTGCTTTGAGACACAGAAAACATTGTTCAGGAATCGTTTGAGGAACATGACAGAGCTCAGGATATTGATTTTGCCTCCAAATTCTCTAGATCCTAATCCAGTCGGGAATCCGTGAGATTCTAGTCCTTGATGCTCCTGTATAGTTTTGTCTCCCTGGTGTCGACCTCGACAATTTTATGCATGTGGTTTTTAGTTCTGTGGCTGATTTGTGTATATTTTCAGGATCTTTTACCTCTGTAGCATTTGTCAGCTTTCCATGCCTGTTAGTGTTGATGAATATTCTTCCGTAAACACAAATTGTAGTTTCAATTTTACACAATGACATAAATGGTCACACCTTAGAGGCGTTAAAACAAGCCTGACCGGTAACAGGAATCAGGATATACAGGTGAACACGTACCATCTGAGGAGAACTTTGCATATCATCTGAGGAGAACAAAATATCTATTTTTTTGTTTTATAAGGATAAAATTGCTTACATTTTTTATACGTTTTGTACTTTGTTTGTTTTTCTATTTGTACACCTGAAACAGGACATCTAGTCATCGTTATGACGATGGATTATTTTTTTCAAAACAAGGATAAAGAGAAATCAACACTGATTCATTCCAGGTTCAAATTTACAAGGTTCCAAAAAGAGAGTCAAGGTAAAGTCATGAATCCGATCAGACATTATTTAAAAAATACTACTGAAGATATTAAATCATAAATTATTAAAAGTATTAAAATTAGTAGTAACTGTAATTTTATTTGTAATAACAGCTTTATAATGTGAGTGATAATGTCTGTAACCAGAGTCAAAATGAGGTGTATATCAAAACATATACAAGTCATCCAGATTTAGTTTAATACGTTTTCAGTAACAAATAAGAGAATCTGTTGTAAGAACCTACGACGTCTTGTCACGTGCTTCTTTCAGTCTCGCCATATTGCCGTGAATTCATTAAGTAACATTTACAGTGAGAGAGAATTTCACGAACATTTACTATGGTACGTATATTGCAACAGCACTAGTTTATTTGTAAATTTTATTAAATGTATGTACTTTTTTACTTCCAGGTAAGACAAGTTCTTGAAATTAGACATTTAAAAAGGAGAGTGTATATACAGTACAAAATATACTTTTTAGCTTAGCATCTTTACCATGTGCTGTTTCGATTAGAATTCTCTGTATATTATACATTATTTTTTGTTTTATAATTGGGTTTATATTGTACTGACTATATTTCCATTATTTTTTTATGCTAAATATTATGATACATGCGTAAAGAGATATCGTTTAATATTGCGTTAATATCTCCAGGCCCAAGACACAAAAAACTGCGTGAGTCACCGGGAACAAAGGCGTGTGAGTGACAGGATCTGCACCAGGAATCTTAAAGTGTGTTTTTAATGTAACTGATTTAAATGAAATGTAGTTATGAACTCAACATGCGATTTTGAGGCTGGTGGGAAAATATCTTAAATTTCTTGTGTCTTGACGATGACAGAAAGAAGCAAACGACGCCATTTTAAAATTTGATTCCCTTGTGCCGTGCAATGTGGATTGAGAATATTAAGATCTTTAATTGTTAGTACTGTTAGTATCTGACGGATTAAACTGGGAAATTAATAAGATAAACATTCTTTAACTACATTAAGCAGTTATTATTTAATGTAAGAATTGTATTTAAATATTGCTTCAAATGAATATAAATGTATTTTGGTTATTATATTATAATTTTGTCTACATTTTATTATGCCACATACCTGCAACTATTGTCTACCACAACTTCCTCTAGTTGGGTTGGGCATAAATATTTATTAAAAAGACATTTGAGCTCCAGAATTTCCACTACATATCCTCTGTACAATAAATGTTTTTTATTTGTAAGTTTGGTTATTACGGTGTTTGTAATACTGATGTAACTTATTTGTTAAAGATTTCTTTCCATTTTGTTTATTTAAGTTTTACTATCCTACTCCTGTATTTAGACAGAAACTTCACTAATAAAATATGGTCTTTCTTAAAACCTAACCAAAACAAATTTAGGATGGCTCAGTGTCACTCTGTACCTCCAGGTCATAGGTTTGATTCCAGCGTCAAGTCTGTGTGCAAGGAGTTTGGATGTTTGCTTGGTGGGTTCTCCGGTTTCCTTCCACAGTCCAGAAACAATTGCCCGTAGTGCGTGAATGTGCATGTGAATGTTGACCTGAGTTCCATCCATGGTTGTACAAATTGGAAAATTCAGTGGTCACTATTGGCTCTATAGGTTCCTAGATGGATGGATGGATGGAATTTATGGTCTAGATCCAAGAATTCAGATTTATTCTCGTTCTGAACATTTCAGGTTCCTGTCCAATGTGAAGAAAATCCAGAGGGCCAGAATGGATGCGTCATATTTGAGAACAGCTCATACAGACTATTTCTGTCGGACGGCTATGTTGAGGATCGTGAACATCAAACCTCAGCGCATCATGAAACACTGAGGGTAATGCATGAACACTTTGAAGATAAACTTCGCAGAAAAAACTGCAAGTTTGTTAAAACGGAACACAAGTATATTTTGGATTAGAATAATTTTCCACTTTAACTGGAAGAGAATTAATATTAAATGAAGCACAATGTTATACTGTTCTGAATTTACACACATGAATCCTGATTTGTTTTCACTCTAATCATCTCCCTTCAGGCTCCTGTTCAATGTGAGGAAAATGCTGGCAGCCAAAATGGATATGCCATGGCTGACAGCGGATCCTCACATGGCTATCAAAGTACAGAGCATCATGACCCGCAGCAGAATGCTACATCACTCGGGGTAATACAGCAGTCTGTTTGGTGAAAGCTGGCAATACACATTTTGTAACATAAAACCCGAACACCACGAAGAGTAAAAATTAAGTATAGAGACCCTGAAATATTTTTTATTATTATTATTAAATTAAATAAAAAATTAATTGTCACAAAGCAGCTTTGCAGCATGAAAAGAAAATTAGGGAAATGAATATGAAATGTGTGAGAATATACACTATATGGATAAAAGTATTTGGCCAAACCTGGTAATTATTGAATTCAGGTGTTTCAATCAACCAGACCCCAATCTTAATGCTTCACCATACCAAGACATCTTTAACAATGCTCTGCTTCCAACTTTGTGGCCACAGTTTGGTGAAGGCCCTTTTATAATCCCAACATGACTGTGTCCCAGTGCACAAAGCAAGGACTATAAAGACATGTTTGATGACTTTGGTGTGGGAGAACTTAACTGGCCCTAACACAGAGCCCTGACCTCAACCTCAATCGAGCACCTTTGTTATGAACTGGAACGGAGATTGTGAGCCAGACCTTCTCGTCCAACATCAGTGTCTGAACTCATAAATGCTCTACTGAATAAAGGGACACGAATTCCCACTGAAACACTCCAAAATCTTGTGGACAGCCTTCCAAGATGAGTGGAAGATGTTATAGCTGCAAAAGGGGAAGAACTATACGTTTGTCCATATAGTGTATGAATAATTAAAAAAAAAGATCAGACTGTGAAAAATAGTGATCCAAACAATAAACCATGAAGTGCTAATCATTAGGCGTTAATATAGTTATTTTAGATGGTGAGTTTGTTTACTGTGTATCCATCATTCTGAGCTTTATGTGTCTTATGTGTTGTAGGATCATCATATGCTGCATGGATTAATTCGAGTTTGACAACCTTTATGCCATCGCTATGCAGCTTCTTGTGGAAGAAGACAGTGGAGATCAGCAGATGCATGTAGATGTAGATTTTAGTAGAAGCTTGTAGATTAATTACTTTATAGCGTTAAATTTTTGTATTAAAATATTTATCAATTGTGTTGTCCTCGTGTTTTTATTAGAGTCTGCAGTTTTGAAGAATGCACGATTCTGTGTAGCTTTAGCAGTATGCTTAGGACACTCATCAATTTTTCATTAATGTTAACATAAAATCATAAAAGTTTACCATCCATTCAATTTTATCATATCATATTAAAAAGCATTAGGTGACATAGTGGTTAGCACTGTGTCCCTGCACATCGAGGGTTCAAGTCCCACCTAGGGTCTGTGTGTCAGTTTGGATGTTCTCCCCGTGCTTGGTGGGTTTCCTCTGTGTACCCCGGTTTCCTCCCATAGTGCAAAGACATGTAGACGATGCCAACTGGCATTTGCATATTGCCCATAGTGTGTGAATGAGTGTGTGTTCTTGTGTGCCCTGCAATATACTGGCAGCCCATCCAGGGTGTAACTCTCTTGTGCCCCACACATTTATAAACAGAAGGACCAAAACCGTTTACTTTCAAGATGATATGAAGAAAAAGAAATGAAGTGACCCACATGTGATTTAAGAAAAAACAGAAATAGTGATCTGTATTAAATTTATTGTTGATTAAAAAATGGATTTAATACTGTTGCCGTACAGTTGCTGCTTACCAATATCAATACAGTCATTTCTCACATAATGCACAGCTTATGACTTAAGACAATGGATTGGTTTATGATGCCATAAATTAAAACACCACCCCAGAACACTTTAAACATATTTATATTAAAATATCAATCATGTGTTTCTAACTCTGGTGCTAATTTATTGGTCAGTGCTGCATTTGTTCTTTTTTTCTATGTGACATTAGAAAGGTTGTGTGCTGATGTTACGGTGAGACATTGCTTTCACAGTTAAAACAGTTAAAATGGTGCTTAAGACGAACATTGCAAATGTAAGCGATAACAATCAGGTTTTGCTGTAAGCTTTTTTCCCCTCACTCTCCATCTTATTCATATTAATGAGAAATCCAACATAAACGAAAATGAGACGTTGCTACAAACACTAGACTAGAAAGTTCATGGAACGCAATGCATCTATACAAAGCTATTGCACTGAGTTACGAGAGAGACGCGACTTGGCGAGATGATGTGCTCGGTGGTGTTGACTGTGGTACTAGCATGATAGCTGAGCCCTTTGGAAGCGGATCGGTTTTGAGTACAGGATAAGAGACATATTGAAGTACTACAGTTGGAGCGCTCTTTACGTTAGAAATAAAGTAAGGGCTAAATCTTATTTGCAACACTATCATTGCGGATAAGGTAGGAGAATGAAAAGTCGATCCAGAATTTCATTGCTAAAATAAATTATGTATATTATTAGGATTATATGTGCACATCAATCAAGGTGGATTTCTCCTAATTAAAATGCTAAATGTGATTTTAAATTATTAAAACAGTTCCTGGAGAATTTCTGGAGTCTTGATCTGGATTATGTCACTCTGTCAAACTGAAACACTTCATAGAAAAGAACTGGGTTTCTAGTAAGTCCTGATCTAAGACATGGATTCCAAAGAAAACATCAAATCTCTGTTGTCTTCTTTCATTTACACCCTTTCAGAATCCTTTTCAGAATCTCAGATGATCATATTTACAGATTTAAAACAAGATGTACTTCCGGTCTGGAATGCAAAGTTAAAAATATAAATAAGGATCATTTGTTTCATTCTCTATAAAATATTTACATGTACAACAATTTAAAATAGGATTTCTTGGAGTGCGGTGAGGTAGAGATATTCCATTTCGAAATATGATGATGATGATGCTGTAAAACAGTTTTTGAATATCTTAAGACAAAATACTTTAAATAATCCAGATACTATGCATGGATCGATGTAAGAAAGAAATCTTTCAAAATAAAATAAATAGAAAGAAAGTTAAAGTGTAAAGCTGGATACTGGCAGTGATGTATTAAGGGGAAGCCATACTGATCCATGCTTTTCCCAGGCTACCATTTCTACAGTGTCCTTGCATCCATTTGTTGCATACTGGTCTGCTTTGGGGTTTTCCAAGAGCAAACTGCTAGAATTTTTAGGCACAAAAATTAGACTTTTGGCAAAGAGTGCTTTTTTTTTTTTTTTTAAACGCCCTTATTAATACAAAACTCAAGCAAGATGGCAGATGAGGCATGAGACCTGTGTTTCCAGTCACTGCCTGGTGATCCAGCACAAAGTCCAGCAGGTAATGTTGTCTCTCAGTACTCCACTGTCACTGCTTTGGTTCGGAGATATTCATGAAGGGCTTCCTCACCTATAAAACAGACAAAAACACTCATAATATTAGAAATACAAGCTAACTCTAAATGTTATTTTATACTACAGTGCTGTTAAATTGTCGAGTGTGATTGGTCAGTTAATTGGTTGATTCATTTTCTGTCATAGCCGTTCAGATTACTGATTACTCAGGATTCAGGTCAGCTTACCAAGATCCTTCCCGAAACCAGACTGCTTGAATCCTCCAAACGGTGCGGCCACATCTGTCTTGTTGTAAGTGTTAACGAACACAGTTCCAGCTTCCAGCCTCTCACTAACGTACATGGCTTTGTTGATGTCGCGCGTGAAGACTCCAGACGCGAGGCCAAACTCTGTGTCATTCGCTCTGCTCAGTACTCCCTCTATATCACTGGAGAGAACAGGAATTTAGGAACAGATGTCTATAAAAGCTTCAAAAGGTTTTTCTGCAGCGCGATTTTGTTATTTTTCTACCCGATAACTAACTTACCCATCTTTAAATTTAGACACCACCATGACTGGGCCGAAAGATTCCTCTTTAGCGATGAACATGTGATCCTCTACGTCCGTGAAGACTGTAGGCTCCATGAAAAATCCTGCACAGATATACACCTTTTTTTCTCTTTCTAAATAAAAATCGCACATTTCTAAACACTTTGTGCTTTTTCAAAGTAGTGACTTTCTAATTGGCACATTAATTAGTCATTAACTAGTCTTAACTAGTCTAAAGTTTTGAAAACTTTTTAAATCTTTTTAATTCGGTGTTCGTCTGCTACTTGGTTTGGTTTAATTTTAAACACAAAGACGAAAAATAGCTAGAACTGAAAGCATCCTGGAGAAACTATAATTCACTCACCCACTTTGCTTCTATGATTCAAGAATATGGTGCTGGAAAAAAATCATCTTTGCCTAGTTTGAGCGTGAGTAACACTCCCTCACTCATCTTCTATACCGCTTTACATGTACATAGCATCATGATAGGGGTTATCCCAGGGTACTTAAGCCATGAGGCGGTCGATTTGTCACTGAATATGTGAAAGCAACCTACATTAAATGATGTAAACATGTTCTTGGATGTGTGAAGGCTTACCAGGCCTGTCCACCTGTTTTCCCCCGTATATGAGAGTGGCACCCTCCTTCACGCCAATCTCACAATATTCCAGCAACTTGTCGAGGTGGGCCTTGTGGTTCTGCGGGCCGTGATCTGTAGAGCGGTCCAGAGGATCTCCAATCTTCATTTTCTTAATCTCTTCAACCTGTGAACGTCAATGGATTCATTACATCAACTTTTGGTTATTTTGTTACATTTTTCCCCCCATTAATATCAGCTGAAAACAACAAGAGACAGAAAACTAAAATCCTGATGAGAATGTTCATGTCATCAAGCTTAAACCCACCACACGCCGGATGAACTCATCATGAATGGACTCTTCGACGAACAGTCTGCCTGCAGCAATGCAGTTCTCTCCCTTGTTGAAGTACACAGAGCTCATACCCTACGCAAACACACCGCATTAGATAAACCTGAGATTTCCATTTCACAGTAATCTCAATCTCTGTGTGATTCCTGTCTCTCACCATCCTCACAGCCTTGTCAATGTCACAGTCGCTAAAGATGATGAGAGGGGATTTGCCACCCAGCTCCAACGAGACCTTCTTCAAATTACTGAGTGCACAACTGCAGGAGTGAAATGATAACATGTTTACTAGGGGAACTTAATATCATCACACAGAGACATAATCATTGTAAAAAAGTAAATATTGGCATGAAAAACTATATGGTGGTTGTTGGCCCCAGATGTCCTGTTCAGGTCATTGAAAATGTTTTCAGTCTTCAGCTGTCTAGTTTGAGTGAACCTGTTCCCACTATAGACTCAGATTCCTGCTCTGGGCTGTTAGGAACAGGACCTGGTGTGATGTGGTCTTCGGTTATTGTAGCTCAAACAGCGTTTGAAAATGCTTTTCTTCTTCACCACAGTTGTAAAAATTTTAAACGTGTTTTGGAATGATCTCACGCACTGCACTACTTCCATGTGATTGGCCGATTGTATGACTGTAAGAATTAGCTTTGGTATGAGTGTTCCTATTAAAGTGATTAAAAATGTACAGACTTTTACTTTACCTTTTCATGATTTGTTTGCCAATGGGGGTGGATCCAGTGAAGCCCAACTTACGGATATCAGGATGATCAGATAACCTCTGTCCAACCAAACCACCTAAAGGACAGATTCATCATCATCATCATCATCATCATAAGTCCAATGTTACTTTTGATTTTATAGATCAACAAAAACAGAAATATTGTATATCCCTTATAAAAATAATGCGCTTCTGGCCGTGACTTGTTCAAGTCCAAGTCAAAACTTGCCAGCCTTTTTATTGTCCAATTGTCTTGCTGTTATCAAAGCTCATAAATATTATCGTGAGAAAGTAGAGAGTAAAGGCGAACCACAATTTATTTAAACCTTTGACCTTAATGCGCATTGAAGCAATTATGAAAAGTTACATTTTCCTTTGTGTTTTAAGGTTATATTACTTTTTTGGCAACACATTATCCATACTTTCATGCAAACCTTTTCACAATCTACATACTTTTACAGTCATTCTATTATGTATAAAACAATAAGTAATCACACAGAAGTTAAGGGAGTGATGCTGTGGTTACCTGATCCTGGTATGATATTGATGACGCCTTTAGGAATGCCGGCTTTAACGGACAGCTCAGCAAACTTCAGCGCTGTCAGAGGAGTCACCTGGATGAAGAGATGCATGAAGAGTTTTATTTCTATTTATCTTGTCTATTGACTGGTTTGAAAGAGACAGTACATCAAACTGTACATCAAATCCAAGACCCCAGAGTTTGGCAGCCTGGCCATTCAACCACCAGCCTGTTCTCAACTATGACACAAGACGAGTCACGCAACATCACTCGACAGCATTAACCAGTCAAACAAAAGAGGATGAACAATTATGTTCCTTGTACGGTACGCTGGCCTCAGATTGCTTTCAGCCCATCAGGATTGTCATCAGGAAGTGATCTGGCAAATGAGTTTCTTTTGTACAGGGTGTTCATATCTTGTTAGTGTCTATTTTTTGTGTGTATTACCTGTGCAGGTTTTAATACGAGTGTGTTTCCAGCTGCCAAACAAGCTGCGCTCTTCCAAGCCAGCATCATCAGAGGGTAATTCCATGGAATCACAATGGCACACACCCTGGTCCGGTATGGTGGAGAGTGTGATATAAAAGTTATACGCTGCTACAATTCATTATTTTATGTCTTTTTTTTCCGAACACAAATATCTACCCTCACCCTAGAGGTTCTTTCTTAGTGAAGGTCAGGTTGCGGTTGGGTCGGGCCTGGTTGATGGGTATCGTTGTGCCCTGTGGAAGACATCACAGAATACAAGTCTAAGACATGCACATATTATTATAAGCATGACCGAACAACAGACTCTCATACAGTACGTACATGGATCTTGTCACACCAGCCAGCAAAGTATCTGAAGGTTTGGATGGACATGCCTACATGAGTCTTTAGTGCAAGGGTGTACACGGCACCTGAGTCAATGGCCTCAATAGTGGCCAACTCTTCCTGATGCTCCTCCATGAGATCAGCCAGCCTGCACGTACACAGCATGTACAATTAGTGGGAAGGTTTACCAGTAAAATGAAAAGCTTTTTAGTAATGAACTCAGATTGTTCTATTGTTAAAGATATTTAAAGTTCTTTCATTATTCTTTCATTTAAAAAATCCATTATACAACTGAAATGATTAAGACTAGAGTGCAATGTATTTAACTTATGCCTCCAACACCTTTCATACTGCAGGTGTTCGTCACGCACTACACCTCTTTATATTTATTAAAGCATTCAGTGAGCCTTATTGATGTGAGTGGCGTCATCGCAACATCCATCAGGACATAAATGTTTCATTGTAGGATTCAAGCGGTCAGATAGAAGAACGTTGATATTGATTTGCAGCCATGGCAAACCATGTAAGCAAACTAAATAAATGTCCCCAAAGCATTAAAGAGCATGCTGAATGATTTACTTGTAAAGCAGCTGGCCACGGTCACGAGGGTTCATCTTGCCCCATGGGCCTGTCTCAAACGCATCTTTAGCTGCAGCCACTGCTTTGTCTACATCAGCAACAGAGGAAAACGCTACCTTACAGATCACCTACAGGACAAGATTAAAAAAACAAACAAACAAAAAGATCAAAGGTCAGACTGAATATGAGAATATAAGGACATGTGTATTATACAGTAGTGTATGTGAGTGTGACCTACCGAGCCATCAGTGGGGTTTACGGTGTTGTACGTCTTCCCGTTCTCTGCGTCTTCAAACCCCCCGTTGATGAAACACTGGTGGGGCATCTTCAGCGTCATGTCATTAATGTCTTTTGTTGCCTGGAAATGGCAAATAATACCAGTATGAGTATGTCAGGTTTGAGGGATAATCAGGATAAAAGTTAACGCTGGACTGTTATTGCGTTTAACACTTACATAATTGATGACCAGCTCCTCCTCCTGGTCCTCCCCTCGCAAACGCCGTACAAACACCTGGATAAACTCCTGGAACGAAGTAGCCATGTAGACATCCTCAGTCTGCAGCTGTACGCCTCCACACTTCTGCTTGATCTCCTCCACCAGCCTGCCACGCACAAATCATAAAATACAACGTTATAGTGTTTTTAACTGCTTCACAAAAATGATGTTCATATATTCAATTGATATACGATAAGAGTTAAAATATAAATATGTTGAACTTTCAATATGATAGTAAATGGAAACAATGTGCAGAACAGATTACAGATTAAACATTTGTGGAGAAAGCATGTGAAAATAGTATACACACCTGACCACGTCCATCGACGCAGCCCCAGACTTAAAGAAGTCAGTTGTGTCCTCAATTACTGGCACGTTGCTTAAAATGCCCTTCCAGATCACCTATAAGACATACAATCCTGAGGTGATTGTGTCTGATGATCTTGTGCAAATACAAAAATGTGTGCATCACACACATACCTTTATATCCTCTGCCATCTTCTTCTCCTCGTCAGTGAGCTCTATACTGCTGGTGTCTCCTGATGAGAAGTACTTGGCAGCTGGAATCATCTTTCCATCTTCAAACTGCAGATTTTTCACCTGGAGCTGCACAATCAGCCCAAAACTAATCAGATTTCATTGTTTAATCAAGAATTCATTGGTTATTTGGTCTCAGGTATAAGCTCATGAACTTCAGAAGCATAATGCAAAAGTCAAATTTGTCATTCGAGTTAAAGCAGTAAGCTCTTAAATGTAGTTAAAGTATAAAAGCCAAAGTGGATGAAAGATTCACAAAAGAAAAAAAAAACAACAACATCAGCTTCAATTCACACAAATATAATCTAAGGCTAACTAACAACAGCTTGATTCCTTATTTCTGAAACAGCAGTTAGTTAATAATAATAATGAACTTTCTTTCGGCTGCCCCCGTTAAAGGGTCCTGACGCAACCCTCCAATTTTATCCAGGCTTGTGACTGGCACTGCATGCAGTGTAGTACAGCAACCTAGAGCCTTAGCCGTCTGAGCCACCACTACCCAATAATAACAACAACAACAACAACAATAATGATAATAATAATAATAATAATAATAATAATAATGAGTGCTAATAGCCACAATAAAAAACTGCTGTGATGAATATACAGTGTACGAAGTAGCAGACAGATTACCGTCATGTATATTAGATCACATTTTCACAGTCAGATTTGTTGGAATTAACTCCTTGACGCTGTATAATAATTAAAATGTCATGTTTGTGTTAATCTCCTCACAGTCCTCTGGAATTATTTTCTATATACAGTCTTATGTAAGCGTGTGCACAAGGTTTGAAGAATCAAAGTATTTGTAAAGCTTTGAAATCGGCATTTACTAATGACAGTTGTTGCCATGCATCAGATCTAACTAGCTGATTAAGGTCTGAAACCTTGTAAAAAGAATCTAAGACTCTGGAACTCCTAGGGTGCCCAAACTTTCGCACAGCGCCATTTTAATTTTTTTTCACTTTATGACATAAAAAGTAACTATGCACCACTGTGTGCTGAAAATATTGTGCATTTTTCCCACCTCCAAAATAGACTGTTAACATCTTTTCAATTAAAAAATCACCAAAATCTGTTATTTATCAAGTGGTGCCTAAACTTTGGCATAAGACTGTATATGAGCCACACCCAAGGTCTAGAAACATGTTTAAGCATTACAAACTGCACCATCAATGCCTCAAGGAGGAACAATAAATTTCATGTGACAAGTAAAAGCAAGTTTTAGAGCAGAGCTTAGAAGGTGAAGGAATCACTTTTGCCAAACGTGTGTGTGTGTGTGTGTGTGTGTATGCCAGATTGTTACCGCTTTCCCATCAGAGCCGAAGAGTACAAGGCCTGAGCTGGTGATAAGACCAGGTTGAGACGCATCCTCTACATCCAGGGGCTGACCTGAAGGAACTGGGCCACTCAGCAGTGATGATCCGTACAGCGTCACTGACTGCACAACACAGACACATACGCTATATATGTAGTATATAGAACTACAGTATGTCTTATTATATATATTATATATAACAAATTAAAAAAATATATAAATATTATAGATTAAATCATAATTTATATAATATTATACAAATATAAACTATATACAGTATAACTATATCTCATTAAATATTAATAAAGAAAAAAATAACTAGAAGAAGGCAGCAGTCTGTGCTTCTGGTGAGTGTACAAACCGAGTGAATTGTAATCTCCCCCCAAAAAATCCAGTACAAAGTCTATCACATAAGATTTAAATAAACGTGCAGTCACAAAGACAAGTCAATTATTATCTCTGCTATTATGACTACACTGATTGCCTAATGAACGACGTTACTATATATAAACAGGTATATACTATACATGGTATTAGGTAACTTATCTGCACTGCTAGAAATGCTTTGATTATCTTCAACAGTTGTTCCTAATCATGCTCCTACTACTTGGTGAATGGAGCTTGCCGTGCTACAGGACAGTTTTAAGTGATACAGATAAGCTCAGGTTTTCCCAGACTGCTACACCAGATGTGTAAGTGGGTTTATGAATGTATTTGGATTAACACCTGCATGTAGAGTATACCGAGTCTACACACCTGCCCATCAATGACAGTCCAGGCTCCGGGAACTTTATCATGGCCACGAATCCAGTTGTGAATAACATTAGCTGGCTGAGCCATGTTCACCTAGAAAGAGGAAAACGGGGGTTGGGGGGTGGGGGGGTGGGGGGGGGGGAGGCGAGAGCAAGAGAGCGAGAGAGAGCGTGAGAGAGCAATGGGGGTGGGGAGAGGTTAAACGGGTTGAAAATGACCCTATGCACCTGTTAGTACAGTGGCAGCTGACAGCAGAGTGACATTCCAGACGTTAGTCTCTGAACTACAGAAACCCAGTGATATTTCTGAACCTCTTCTCTGCTCATTCTCCCCCTCTCTCTTTTTTCTATGCACACATTTGTTGTAATGGCAGACAACTTTCAGCCTTGTATCTGAATTAGCGTGTGGAAAAGTACACACATTTATGACAAGGTCATTGGTCACGACTTATGCAACATCTTTGGCAGTGCCAGCACCCAAATTTCCTGCCAGCAATGATAACAATGCTGGCAAATCAGAGAAAACATCATACTTATTCATGCACAGGTTCAAATTCAGGTGACAAAAAAGGGTTTCATTTTTCTTTCTAAAGTCATCTCTATGAATCTAAAACATGATATTGCTGAGTTGCTGTAATAGTATATCAGATAGTGAATGATAGTAAATATATATGTTATAGTGGAGTATCTGTATCATTAGCCACTTGGTAATCCTGATTAAAACATATCTGTACATAATTCTGTTCACTTCTGATGTGTGGAATTTGTAATTCATTGAATTATAGTCAGCTGAATACTGTTTATTTTCAACAGGGAATTTATATAATAAGCCAGTTGACTTTTGTAAAACCAAGTGGACTGATATCGCTGTTCCACCTTGGTATGTGCAGATTTAACATATCTGTGTATATTTATCCTGTAAAAATGATGTAGTCTGTGGGCCAGTACAGGTCTGCTGGTACTAACAAATGGTTGAACATTTTGAAACCTGATTATATCAGACAAAACTGGATGCTGAGAAATGCCCACAACTGCTTGATGAAAATGTGTTCTCACCAAAATGTTGATATTTTTGCTCAAAGCAACTACAAAATGCAAATGCATTATATTAAAAGGAATGCCAAGGCAGCTATAAAATTGAGAACTGACACTGACACTAGGCAGTAAGTGTACTTACTTTGGCATTGGATTTCTTTTGAATGCCTTCATAGCTCGCTCCCTCCTCAGACTGTGGAATCCTGGGAGCTTTGCCATCTGCGACAAGCTGAACTGCCTCCACCTGTTGAAATCAGTATGTTTAGTATCTTCTCTCCATCTGACAATACCACTCGTCTACAGTAAACGCAATATTGTGCATTGACCGCTTTACCATGGCTTTGATTCCCTCTGGGAAGAGGAACCGGTTGTACAGTGTGTCCACAGTGTCATTGGGTTCCACTGGACAGTCCTTCTGCAGCAGGATGGGACCAGTATCCAAACCATCATCAGCCCAGAATATAGAAAAGCCGGCTTTTTTGTCCCCCTCAATCAGTGTCCTGCACATACAAGAGGTAAAACTACTGTACATGCACTCACAGTACATCAACACATTGCAGTCCTCAATCTAGTGAAATAGTTATATGCAGGTCCACACAGTGATGGTTTACCTTTTTGTGTGCTATCAAGTTAATACCACACACACACAGACACACACACACACACACACACACACACACACACACACACACACACACACACACAGACAAACGAGTGGATGTCCTGTACCAGTTGATGGCAGACGCTCCTCTGTGTCTGGGTAGGATTGACGGGTGGTAGATGATGGAGCCGTGCTTGGGATGATCGATTACGTTCATAGGAATGAACTGGGTGCAGAAGGGCAAGACATTGAGTTCAGCGCCCACGGCCTTGTAGGCATCCACTACCTCTGTGATTGGTTTCCCCTTCACCCGCCAGCGCGGGAACTTAAACACTGGTGTGCCGTCTTTTTCCGCTGCCACAGCTGACAAACAGGTTCAACAAACAGTATTAGTTCAGATAAGGACACACACTGTTGCTGTCTGATAACAGATACAAAACTGTCAGGTTAACTCCCTATAACTTAAGTTTGTTTGGTAAGCCTTGGTAAGTACTGTAAGTACTTACTTATTAACTGGTCCAATTACTTAAGTATGATATTTTATTATATATATTGTATTCTTATATTTTTAATATCTACTTATTTGTTTTATTGTTTGTTTAATACAAGGTCATATAATGTTGTGAAACAACCATAAAACATTTTCCCTTTCTATTCCTTTTCCATTGCCAGTTCCTGTTATATACATAGTTGTTATCTGTAATTTTCTCCCAAGTTATTAAGACAAAAACAAGCCTTCCATTGTAAAGACTTTGCTGTCAAGTTGCAGCTTTATCATTGCCTTTTATGAAGTGCTAGCAGTGGAGACTCCTTTAACAAAGATCTACTAAAAACTTAACATGTTTTGTTTAAAAACTAAAACTTAAAAAAAAAATGTTTATTGTTGGACTTCAATTATGTTAGTGGCTTCAGTAGAGTTCGTTTTAATATTGAAATTCAATTATTTGACACATGTACATTACAGCACAGTGATTTTATTTTTATTTATTTTTTAAGTTTATCCCAGTTAGTAAGCTGAGGTCAGTCAGGATACTTTCGATCAGAAACCCAGTAACAAGAATTGTGTTAGAAGTTTAGTTTAATCCAGACTACAGTTATTCATTGTAAAGCATGTTATTTAGTATTTATTATAAATAATTCAGTCCTTACAACAAACTATTGGTTAAAGATGTGTAGTTTCAGCAATGGAAGCAAGGACACAAATATGTCAATGATTACATCATCCTAGCAAGAAGGTTTATTAGACTTTAGTTCACACCTGAGCGCACTTGAGAACTGCAGGGAATTTTATTCCACCCTGAGCAAGCGCTGTGTCAACATTCTCTGCATTTCAACCCCAGTCTGCATTCATACATAAGCAGCAAACTGGCAGGATATTTGAAGGTGTCTGAAAGAGGGTTTGAGAATGTTTTGATGTTTAAGATCAAAACATTTGAGACATTTTTATATAAAACTCATCTTAAAGCATATTCTTCAGTAATTACTATGAATAATATAGTAATTATACTGAAAAAATTAGAAGGGAATATAGATGTGTGAGGAATGTAAGTCTATTTCAAGTAGGACGGTAAATATGTAATTATGTGTGTTTGTGTGATTTGTATGATTGACTATTTAGAGCTTTTTCCTGCTCTTCTACAAAACAATGAGCTCCTTATAGACAAGACCAGCTGGCTAAACACCTCTCTGACACCTCAGACACCAACCCACTTAAACGTAATACACACTTCCATTTTCCTTTTCTGTATATGCACGCCTGAGGAACAGTGTCTAGTTTATATATATGCAGGGTTAAACTTGAAATACTGTACTGTGCAAAAATCTTTGTGCAAAAATTTTAATTTTAAAGAACCAGACTTTCTTGTATTTTAATGTAGGCTTGTGAAATAATTCTCCAGGGTTGGTCAATGAGTTTTTTGTCTCTCATTTTCAGTCCAGTCGCTGTACCTGAGCACTTTCAGAGGAATGTATTTTGTTTTGTTAAGCCACACATTGACCTATGAATCATTCAAGCATAAAACACATCTAACTGAAGGCATGAACCAGTGAGAAACAGGTGCAAATAATGACTGGCATTTAGTATACTGGTGATGCTGAATGCTGAGTGGTTGGAACAGACGAGAGGGGAAATGAGGTTGCTGCTGAGGTTATTACATAAACAACCTATTTTTAAATGGCACCTATAGGCACTTTGCATCCTGTAGCAATAAAACCGTTGTTCCCATATAGTTTAGTTCATTTTTTACATGAACAAGGTGCAATAAACAGAATAACCACAATACATATTTTTAATTAGTGTGTAGACACAAGATTATCTATATTATCCTATCAATTATAATAAATTATTATATGAATAAACTTGATTCTTTTATTTTATTGTGTTTACAGTCATTTAAAAAATGTTTTGATATGCAATTGATAATCATAATTATAAAAACCACGCCACATAGCAACTTGGAGAGCTTGCATTTCTTTCTTTCCCCAGAACAGATTTGGTAACACGATTACATTAAAAAAAAAAAAAAAACGTGATTACCAGCATCTGTGACTAAAAATAATTTTAGTAATTTTTTTTCATTTTATAAAACACTATTAAAATGTAGTTAAGACTGAAATATGTAAATAAATAAATAATTCTCCTTTCTCATGCACAAGGAAAGCCTCAGAGTAAAA
The DNA here is from genome assembly GCA_011419295.1 of Clarias macrocephalus. Taxonomy (NCBI): domain Eukaryota; kingdom Metazoa; phylum Chordata; class Actinopteri; order Siluriformes; family Clariidae; genus Clarias; species Clarias macrocephalus. The sequence goes on along the minus strand of JAAGKR010000322.1, from coordinate 209,052 downwards.
GCGAGTATGCCCCGCCCCCTCAAGCTGTCACTCACCTAGCGGGTCTGCCTTGCCATCTTTATCCGGCACAGTGAACACGCCCACTACTTTATGACCTTGCTTCCGGAGGCTGGTGTACACTTCCTGTCCAAACAAGCTCTGGCCAATCAGCGCTAGCCTCAGCTTATTTTGCCAGCATACCTGTGTGTAGAATTAGATGACTAGTAAGAAATAAATCAAGGACAAGATAGTATTCATCTAAAATAAATAAATAAATAAAAAACATTCGCTGAGAATTGTAACGTAAAGATGACTTTGTTTGACTTTTACCAGCAGGATAGTCAACAGAAATGTGCACTATACATTATATGGGTTATAGCAGTGTAAAGCTTTTTTAGCGCAGCTTTCTCTCCCTCATTTATATATATTATATCATTTATTCTACTGTATATATATATATATATATATATATATATATATATACAGTAGGATCAGACATTTAACAGCTTATTCAGTCAACGTCACTGTTGCGCTCATGGAATAGAAAAAGAAAATGCAAGTTATTTATAAATAACGCTTTTGCATGTCTTTAGTAATGTGAGATGCAATGCCATTTCCCCTAACACTTGCTGATGCAACTCAATGCATGTATTTCAGCTGCGAAGTCCAGAGAGAGAGAGAGAGAGAGGAGTTTTCCTTCACATTTAAAATGTTTATAAATACATATTGGTGTTATTTATAATGCAATGCATTTTCTATACATGATTTGGCAACAATGTATTTTTTCTAACTTTCATGCCAATAAAGCCCTTCTGGACTGAGACAGAGACAGAGAGAGAGAGCAACGTGGCCAGTGGGAACATTGTACAGGACACACCAAGACAGGAAAGCCACTACTGCCATGCATTGCACAGATTAACGGTAACACACCAGCTCGTTGCACCTACTGTACTGCGTCTAATATCTCCAAGAACACCCCCAATAATAGAAAGCATTCCGAAAGAGGAATTAAGATTGCAACTGTCCCTAAATTTTCCATAAATGCATGATTTTTCTGTTTTTGTTAGCCCTATGTTCCTTCCCTGCTGCACATTTTCATTCATTGCGACCAGCAGCAGCAGCAATAAAGCCAGCGATCGTTACTCACGGAGGATGTGGAAAATTTCCTAACGACCGTGCTAACCGTCCACAGCATTGCGACAATGTAACGATTAAAAAAAAAAAAAAGTGCCACAAAATACCAATAACGTAGACCGCGGGCGCACACCTGCTCACTAGCCTGTGTATTTGTACGCGAGCAGCTCACACTCGCCTCGGCCAGTTTATATTAAGGATGGGCGGATCGATACCAGTGTATGGATACTTCCAGTTCTCTTGGTAGTTCCGTTTTGGGAATACATCTTCAGACTATATATCTATATTAAAAAAGAATTTATATCATGCACTGTCTTTAATGAGAGATGCTATGAATTTTATATTAATCGTTATTTCTTTAAAGTGCTGTTTAGTACAGGAACTACTTTTCCTTCCCCAAAGCTGACAGGCAGGCAGTAGTCAGGCATGCAGAGAAACCGATTCTGTCAGTGATGGCACAATGGCAGGAAGCAAACAGAGACTGAATTATTCCACTCTCCTAAACAACAATGAAAGTTGTTTCTCATCTACAAAGATGGGAGAAAGTGCTGTCACTTAGTTTTGTTGATGCCAAACTTCCCTGTACACACTATATGGACTAAAGTACAATATTTGGCCAAACCTGCAATGACATTGTATCCAAATACACACAGTATACTTAAATACAAAGTTTGGTTCCACCAAAGGTGCTCGATGGGGTTGAAGTCATCATAATGAGGAACCGCAGAGTTCCAGCAGGTACACTGCCAAAAAAAGTGAAATTTGACTTTGTTTAAACATTAAAATTTGTTTCATGATGTGAATCATTTAAGCATGACAAATACACATAAAAAATCTGGGTCACAGCACTTTATTATAAAAGTATCCCATAATATTATTAATGTTAAAAAATATATTATTTTAATTATTAAATCAAAGTTTTTGTAATTTTATCTTAGTCTTCTTTTAAAAAACAACCTATGACACATTTATAAATTCTTAAAGGCGTTTATTGTCTTCGGATGAGGCAAGTTTTTTTATTTTTTATTTTATTAATGTACACAAATTACATTTCAAATAATATTTTAAAAACATTTTTTGGATTTTTTAACCTTAAATAAATTATAATTATACAGTGCATCTCAAAGATTTAGGAGTATAAATTAGAATAGGATATGTTTGTATTTTAAATCAAAAGATGTTCAGTGAAATATTAACTTTTTGTTTTATGTCGATTTGAATGATTATGGCTTACAGTTTATGGGGAAAAAATAATATTAGAATTAGTATTAAAATCTGTCCTGAAAAATATAAATATAGAAATGTAAGAATTCTGAAAAGTATGATAATTTATGCATTCAGTACTTGGTTGGAGCTCCTTTTAGCTCAAATTATAGCATCAGTGTAACGATCAGCCTTCAGCTAATCTGTACTGTTGGGTCAGTGTTTCTCATCTTCCATGGGGTTCAGGTCAGGTGATTTGGCTGGCCCCCATACAGCTTGTTAGCAGACAGATTCTGTGCCTCTCACGCTTCCTATAGACTCTGGAACTTACATATAAAATGCAAAATTAGCTTCCATTCAAAACTTTGGACAACTGAGCATGGTCCAGTTCTTTGTCTCTTTATCCTAGACTCAGAAAAGGCTTGTTGCGAGGAATGCAACAGTTGTAGCCCATTTCCTTTAGTCACCTGTGTGGTAGCTTTTGATGCACTGACTCCAGCCTTCTCCACTCCTCGTGAAGCTTTCCTGAAGTCTTGATCTGGCTTTGCCTGACGATCTTCTTAAGGCTGCAGTGATTCTTGTTGCTTGTGCACCTTTTCTTACCACACTTTCAGTCAACTTTCCATGAATCTACCAAGATACAGCACTCTGTCTACAGCCAGCCCCTTTCAGAGATGACCCTCTGTGGCTTACAATCCACTCACCTTTCATGAGTTTTAAGCCATAATCATCGAAATTAAAACAAACAAAATAAGCTTGAAATATTTCACCTGACATGTAATGACTATAGTATAAATGTAAGCATTTCTAAAATAAATGATAGAAAAACATTTCCATGACATTCTAACTCTAACTTGAGATCCACTGTACATGCACACGTAAAAGGGCTGGCACACATTCAAAGGGCAAGATAAGGGGCAAATGTGATTTATTCTTGGTGTACAACATCTTAACAGACATTAAAAAGAGAACTACAAGAAAAGTACTGCTGGTGGATTTTTTTGTGGGGCTTTAAAGCCAAAATCAGACAATGAACCACTTCATTGAAAAAAAGAAAAACAATGAAAAAGTGCTTGAATTAACTACAAGTGACTGCATTATCTGTTTTAGGATTATTTTAAAAGCAGGTTTCGTCTGAGCAGTCAGTACCTTGATATGATACATGGATTTCAACACAAGTGATGGCATTTACTGGTATCTTCCAATACTGATGAAAATAAAATGAATACCACACAGAATTATTTTTACACTGCTTCACTTCCAATTAGGTGTTTTTGCACAAACATAAATAGTTGAGTTTACATATAGCACCTGTTATTACACGTGAATAAACGGTCTTAGGTTGCAACAAATCCCACAAGTGTAAAGAAGTTAAACAAGCTCAGTCAGGTTTTCTCCTTGGAAAATAAAGCCCATCACACTGTGCATGCAGGAGGAATTTCATTCTGACATTACTACACACATCAGCCAGCCACTAATCCCACCAGTTTTCAGTTTCAGGACTAAACCAGGAGCTGATGACATCACAGGAAACGGATCCCAGCTCCAAACTGTACTCCGTCACATATCCTTCGTAAAGAAACAAAATTAATTATTTAGTAATTAAAAGCAAAATTATTTGTAATCTGCAAAGTGTTAAGCTGCAAAAAAGTAACTACAAATTAAATCAAGAAAATTGCTTAAATGTGAATTTTAGAATTTGGGTGGTTTCTCTTCTGCTCCTTATTATGACATATCCTGTATTACTACAATTTTATAACCTCTCCTGAATCAGACACATATTGGTATGCCATTTTTATTTTATTTTGATTTTAAAGGATGTTTCATGTGGATAACCTAAATATTTGCATGTCAAAAAACTGTTTTTGCCATCCACTGTACTTCCAATAAACATTGTATTCATTTCTAAGCTCCTAGCCTATATTCACACCAGTGACCACTTGTAGCACAGATTTGTTTCTTGTGAGTCTGCAGTGATCACTTAACCTATAACCAATGACAGGCAGAAAATAAAAGTTATGAGTGTAGCCCTCCCCTAATCAATTAATAATAATAAAAATTTATATATATATATATATATATATTTTAATAAAACACACACACACACACACACACACACACACACACACACACACACACACACATACTGAACATACTGAACATACTGACACAGTACTGAACACTGGCCCAAGAAACTGTTGGCATCAGAGCTCTGTAAAGCTGATTTATGACTATGTCCAATATTAAGCTGATTGCTGTACACATAAAAAATGAGCCAATTGAAACTGAATAAGTGCCAAGAATCTGAGTATATACCCTTATGTACTGTGTAGTGTATGTGCGTGCTGGTACCTGTCTCCGCTCTGAACACCCATGGGAATGCAGTAGTTGAGCTCGAGTCTTGCGATGTTTCCCAGTCGGAGGATGATGCCTGCACCGTAGGACCAGCGAATACATTCTGCTAACTTCTGCAAGTGTGCATGTGGACCCTCCCCTAATCAATCAATTAATAATAATAAAAAAATAGCATAATTCATTGAATTAATTATCAGAATTTTTACAACTTGGTAACTTGTGTACATGGTTAGAGGACACATTGGCAATGCATTATAAATTTAATTATGTAAATGACATCACATGCAAATGAAAAGAAACAGAAGAGAACATGCAAATATAGTCTTCTACTTATGTATTCTACAGTATTAGATCCTTTTAAAAAAGCTTTTAAGGGCTCTTGTTAATTCTGCCAGCTTCAAAATTTCAGTGTTAATTATTAGGTAGTATAAAATCTAAAACCAACTTTACTGTAGTGTATGAAATTAAATCATCTACTCTGATATACTGACCATAGTTGAGATTGCAGATATTTCCTGCATTAAGGAAGAAGTGAGTTCTGAAGAGCTCAGCAAAGCCACCTCGGGTTGTGCGGAAAGGGAGGGGTGTGTATAGGTGGAGCCCTCCAGCCCAATACGCGTCTCCACCCAGGTAGTCACCTGAACAGGTAAACGAGCAAAAAAAAATATTAACTAACTAATAAAACTAATTATTATTTTGAAATCCTTTTTTAGTTTTTTTTTATGTAAACTGTCTGTGAATCTGGACTAGCCTTCACTCTGAGGGCCGATGCAGTACATGCCGAATCCTCTCACGCTGGTCGGACCACCCAGGTAGAACCTGTCATCAGAAATGAAACACACAACCATAAATCATGTATTCCATCATTAAGTCCAACGCTTTATTTGTGCTGTTAAATCCTGAAAAGCTTATCCTCTAGGAATCCTGATGTTTGATTTAATATTATACAACAGTCAGTTCCAACTAAGCAATCTGATATTCGTCACTGGACGAAAGACATTCCAGAGGTATTGATAATAGACGATAACACTGCTAGGACATTTAACTATGTACACATCACTGCGCATCCCAGGTGCTCTATAATCGTTAATTACATTAACCATCTAACCCTGAGTGAAAGTAGATAATTACGGTTGCAGTACTGAGGAGAGAGCAATTTTTACAGGAGATTTACACGACTGTCCACCACCACCATGTTTTATTATTCTCACCTTTTGGCTACATAAAATAAATAAATCATAATTTGTTGATAATAAATGGTGTTTGTGGATCTGTTGCATAAAACCAATATCATACTTGACATTGTGCTGTTGTGAGGGTTATCATCATGGCTGGAATACCTGCGACAGCATATATAAATAACCAGCACAATAACGTAATCTATTTTATTGAATAACTCATTCGCAGCAAGATACTTTATTTCTTATTACAAGCACAAATGTCATTAAGCTAGGCAGACAGTATCCTATAGTCCCTGAATGTTTCAAACCCAGTGTTCCTGGATTTAATATAGGAGAGGACAGTGGAATGTTTATTAAATCTACAGAATAGCTTAAAAGTAACAGAAGGTGTACAAAAGTAAGAATTTAGCAAGCTTTAGGCTCACTTTGCACGTACGACATTATGCTCAGTGTAGATTCATCTAATTTCCCAAAACGCTATAGCAAACACTATTTGACTGGCATGGTTTTAAATACATACAGATGTATAGACTGATTAAATTTTTTTCTTTTTATAAACTGACCAATAAGTTAGTAACATTGGTTACATACCAACTGATATACAGTACTGTTGTGCATGAAATAGAAAATTGCACATACTTGTCTGCAATCGAGATTGGTTGACCCCCAATAGGAAAGATCATTCCTCCCCAGAGAGATGCAGAGAGTACCTAAACAACACACAATATTTATTTTCAACTAAAAATGATATTCACTCTAACAGTATTTCACAACAAGATGGACTTACAGAGCCCCAGAGGAATGGTTTGTTTAACTGCAGCTCAAAGTCTTCCTTCAGGAAACTTGTGTCTCCTCCAGTGTAGCCTGCTAGCTCCTGTAACAACATAGCCAGTGCCCTCGGTTCATTAACACAGCAGGAAAGAACCTTGTCAGCAACCAAATAAGGTGGAAAGCAAGGGGGGAAAACATCACAATGATCGAAATATTTCATTGATGGAACACACACCTGGTTGATCCGAAGTAAGGCACCTTTTCTTGGTAAGATGGTGGAGTTCCTAGTGTCGATCGCCATCGTGTGCTAGAGTGCCATCAGTTGAGAATCGTCATAAAAAAAATTTGGATTAACAAAAGTTATTACTGTTCCATGCATGGTCAAAGATTATTACTAAAATACATTTTTGTTACAAACATTTGCAAAACTTTTGGTTAAAACAACAAGATTTACTTTAAATTATTGGTGATTTGAAGTGTATACACACTCTTTTTTCCTCAATTATTCATTTATTTATTTTTAATCATTACAGATTTTTGTGTGTGTGTATATTATGCTGTAGTTATAGAGGTGTATAGATGCAGCTTTCGTTATATAATGCAGAAGCTGTGGGGAGTACAAACTTGTAGCATTTGACAAGTTTAGCATTAGGCTGTAAAAATTTCTCAGTTAGGACAAATAAAGCACTTTACATGACTTCCCTGACTTGAGCTTGAGATAACCCACCGAGAGAGCAGACTTGAGCTTGTGGCCGCTTTCTTCCCGGACAGCAAATGATGCGCTGCGCGCGAGGCAGCTCAGCTCCCGCCACACCCCTTCCCACTTTAGTGTGTGATTCGTCATCCACAAAGGGAACTGAGGAAAAGAAACGTAAACACTGAGCAAAGTTTGAGATTGCATAATGAATTTGCTAGTTGTTATGATTAGTCTAACGGTGAAGACATTACGATTCTTGAAGTAGTAAAAGAACGGTTAAAAAACTGTCAAACTGCACATCTTAACATCTCCGCATTCATGCCCCCTCACTCTGCATCTTTCATACATAGAATTATGTCCATCAGTACTACCAACTGCACAAAACTATCAAATATAGTTAAAGTGCCAATGATTATGAAACTATTTATTTAATGCACATTTACACACTTATGGGTCCATATAGGTCCAATAAACTCTTTCATGTTTACATGAAAGAGTTTTGTCTATAATGAGGGGCTCCAATAAAAGAATTCGAAGACTTTGAACCTTTTACTAAAAGTTAGAATGTCCTCCCTGTTCTGATGGGCTGTGTAACATAGAAATGCAGCTGATTACTGTATAAAATGACAAACTGGTCTATTTTTTATTTTATTTTGAATTTAAACATTGCAGCATCGTGACCATGTTGACCATGCAATCCATTCGCAGGTAATAGTAGCAAGCAGGCGCTGACATAACTGTTTTCGTCGTGGCCGACGCTGCCTATTGTTAAGGTCAGAGAAGGATGCCTGTGACACGCTCACAGTATGACATAAAAGCAGTTAGGGGTGGATCCGCAGGTAAACATCATGTACGGGGGCAGAGCCCGGGGTAACATCTATGGTGTAATAAATAAAGCAGGCACAAACTATTTTAACAGCACACCCAAATTATATCATTACAATCAGAAGTAAAATCCCACTCTTGACTATAAAATTGAATTTATTTGTTAAACTAACTTTTTTCTTGGCAAGGCCACCATTCAGAGTCTATCCTACAGTAGCAAGAAAGATAACCCCTCAATACCTCAACCTGAACACAACCCCTCTGGAATCATCTAGCAGTTTTAAGAGGAGAAAGGCCAGTAGAGCTCAGGTTCAAACCTTGAACCCTGGGGTTCTGAGACATGAATACTACCTGCTGCATCACTGTGCCACTGAAATATAGTCACAATAATACCTGTAAATTGTTAAACAACACCAACACAACTGACTTGATATAAGCTTACGTTAAGTTCTGTTGAAACTCCCCTGTCAGTTTCCTTCAGTGAACTCCATGGAAACTGGCCAGTCACTTTGTAAAGGTTTAGTGCAAAACTGCATGAATGAACATGAAGGGAATTTAGTTAAAGAAACATTTTACAAGGTGAACTCTGTTTCATACAACTAATTTCTATTTTCGTACTTGCGTTCATAATATCCAGGCTGAGGTTTAAAGAAAGACAAGCCGTATGATGTCTCCTTAGTCCCGTAGGAAAACTGGAACGTGAGCTTCTCTCCACGACCAAACATGTTGGGTAATTTAACGCCAAGCACCTGTATTGAGGAACATACACAGAATATGTTTTATATTAAATACACAAGAAGAAGAATTCAATTTCATTTCTTGGCATAATTATATACAATATGATTTGAGAAGCAAATAAAGCAATAAAATATTTTATACAGTGTGATGTCTAATAGTTTAAGATATTTATTGTTATTGTAGCTTTTACAATTCAATTCCACTGGCAACAATCCTTAAAAGCAGCTCAGCGAAGTAAAAAGTGAAAAACATATTAAATATACAATCCCCTGACGTGAAACTCAGTACACAGTCAATGTGTTTAATGGTCTTAAATTGTATTCACATGTGACAAATTGTATGTGTTCTTGTAAATTAAACTGTGGGTTAAATTGCACTGTGGGTGTTGCTTGTCTCACCATGCTACCTTCATTGTTTCCAACCATTGTGTTATAACTGCCTGTGACCCTCTTCATCTCTGTCACCTCAAATGTAACATCTAGACCATTCGGCAAGGCATCATCTCCTGAGAACCAGAGCATCAGTATTAGGGACTTATTATGCAGAATGTACATTAAAATGCATTTACACCACAGTACCAGGTGAATACTCGACTAAGGTGGGACTGAAGGTGACATGTGACATGATGACATTCTTGTGTTTCTCTCTCTCTCTCTCAGTCCATCTCCCCTGCTTCCCTCACTTTGTTGAGACACACATGGCACTCCTGAGGTGCAAGCGATACTGACCCCTTCTGCCCTCTGCACCTGCCTGATCCATCCTTATGCCCTACTTCTGGTTGGTGCTCATATCACATGGAAACCTGCTGAAGATGTGCTTATAGATACAGGTGATAACCAAAACAGTTTCACTTAGAAACCACTACCATAGCTATTAAATGCATTTGACACATGATATGTATATGATTGCTTGTAACTGCTCTGATTTTTAGGACTGAACTTGAGTCAAAGTACGTTTTTCTTGTAAACTAAAATGCATGTCCTGTTACACAATTGCACTCTTAAACTTATAGCACACACTAATGTGATTTGTTAATGGTTGTGCTAGGGTGACTTGCTCTCTATTTTGTGCGTGAGAAAGAGAGGTGGGGTGAAAAATACAAACAGAATGGTAAGGAAATTACTGTTTATCACAGCAAAACATTTTACATACAACATATAACATTAAATCTAACTATAAACCAATAAAATATACCACAATTCATACATTATCAATTAAACCACGATATCAAGTAACAAACATCATTCTGTACTTTCCTTGGGACATTTTGTGGAATCAATGATTCCTTCCCAAATAATCACAACATTACAATACAAGCACTCGTGCTCAGGTCAAAATCCCAATAAACAGACACACAGGAGAAAGTGTGCATATTGTACCTTCTGAGACGTCAATGAGAACTTCCACCTCTTTGAATATGCCCAAACGAAGCAATTTCATCCGAGCCTCGTGTGACTTCCTCATCACCTACAAAGCAAGCACATAAAACAACAATTTTACTCACACAGTTCAACTGACCGTGTGAACTGTCTTGTCTTGACCTAATCACTATGCTTACATCAATGAGATTTTTTGCATTGAAGACATCAGCAATCTCATAGCCCAGGTAGTCCTCTTTAGTTCTTCCCAAGCCTTCGATGCTGACATGTTGCACAACAACCTAAAGTGAACGGAATCACAAGACACATCACTAAAAGAATCAGAGCATATTGGTATATATGCTTTGATTACACTGTTTTTCTTTGTTTAGAGCTCTTAATGATTTATCTTTATATTTGTCTGAAACAGGATGACACATTATGAGCACTGCTTAGTTGAAGCAGGTCTGCTGATGAAACACTCACAATTTTTTTTTTGAGTTTTATTTTGAGTACCTGATGGTCACTACACTTGTACACTGAATGCATCTACATTCTGGGAGAGAAAGATTTTTCCCAGCCTTAATTCTTCAAATATTTTGGGATTTTTCCTGTACTACGGGAGTATTCACGCAGCACACCTGAGCTCCTACTCCGTTCTCTCTTTCTCACGCAAACACCTCCGAACCGCACACACTGGGGGGGAGGGGCGGCAACTCTTAAAAGGGCAACGTACATACATAATGTGGTATACATCATAGTAGTAGCCGTTACAATCGCCAGGGGTTTGCTTCATAATAATTTGATGGCATTTCGCTTGCAGCTGGGTCTGCATCACTGGTGTCTGTTTTGTCCGTCTCCATCGTTCTTGTGAATTTAGCATGTTTGTTTTCCCTGCCCATCTGTCAATCAGTCAATGGTTTCCGGGGTGCAATTTTTTTCCCTTTTTTATTATGTTTCATTTTCATTCATTTATTTTGTATTCAGTAGCAAATATGATTTCAAATATAGCTAAGTGCAATACTTCAAACAAAACATACTTAAGTAAAAATTACATTTCAGATTTTAAAAACTACTTAAAAAAGTAGAAGTACACAAATAAATACTCAATTACAGTAAATGTACAGTAATTTGTTATTTTCCACCTCTGGGACGGGGTCATGGGCGGCCAAGGCTCAGTGATGCACTGATGATTGCTGGGCTGTGCAGTCCGATACAATTCAAGCGCTAGTGTAGATCAAATAAAGCTGTCAGAACACTCGGGTCATTACTGTTTTGGTGGCAAGGGGGAGGGGGGGAATCATAATGTTATGACTAATCAGTGTAAGGGCACCTCAGCCAGGTTGTACCCGCCTTGTGCCCTAAGTCTCCTCTCATATGCTCCACCACACCCAACCACACAACACAAATTGTATAGACAATGAGTGAGTGAATGATTCAAGCTTTCAGGTGAACTCACATCCTTATTTTCCAGGACTTCTTTCTTGGTTTCTTGCTGTGCCTCCACCATTTCCAGGTCATCAGTGTGAACCCCCAGATCGGGTCCATGCATCGGGACAGGGTCCATACTCTACAGTTTAACATCACAAATACATGCAGACCTAAATAAATCACACATCTCAGATTCATACAACATGCACAATGCATGAATTAATGACACTCCAGCTGTGACATTAGGCATGGATAGAAGAGGTCACACACAAATATAGCGTATTTTTCAATATGCCTTCACAAAATAGCATTACCCTTGCATGCACGGTCCCCATATCAACGTCCTTAAAGTTATAAATATACTGTTATATTCCAGGGAAAGGCTGTTATATATATTTTTTTCTCATGTAAAAGCAGACCCGACTCCTTCCCAGGGAGACGCCATGACACACAGCCTCGCTGCGATCCTGCGCTGTGATTGGCCGGAGCAGATGACGTCACAGAAGAACGGGCAGGGCCACGCGTGATGCACGCGGAAGCACCATGTCAGTCCCAGTCAGATGTCAGTAATGGAGCAATGTAAAGCGTAAAAAAAGCGAACTTTTAGAATTTTAGAACGCCATTTGAATAAATAAATGCCTACATTATTGAATTAGACTCTTTATATAAGACAAAGTAGAATTAAGTCTTAGAAATAACTATTTATTCGGTTCAGTTTTATTTATCTAGCGCTTTTTATGGTCATTTTCGCACAGAAGCTTTACAGAATCAAAATAAAATTATGGAAATAAGTATGAAATTTGTGAAAAAAAAAACCCAAAATGATCAGATGTTTCCGCAAGTTGAGGGCGGGGAGACGGTGGCATGGAAAAACTTCCTGAGGTGGGAATAAGAAGGAACCTTGAGAGGAACCAGCCTCAACAGGGAACCCATCCTCATTTGGGTGATAGCAAATGGAAGGAATTGTTTTGCAGTCATACTGTGTGTTAAACTATTAAGCGACAGCAGTCACAAGTCCTCAGAGAAAAGCTGTCAGCATCAGCCGAGACCAGGATCATTTTCATGGTAAAATGGAAGTGTTCCCAGTCACCACATGCATCCCAAGCAGACCACATGATCTCCAACAGGAAGCGGGGCACCAGGATGGGTCAGCCAGGTCTGGAAAGAGAATAGAGAAAGAGAGATAACAATAATTTGAGGGAAAAATAATCAACGACTGGACCGTAGGATCAAAAGGAAGTTCAATATATTAAGCATTATGTCATCATTTTTGCACTATTATACTTCCATACCTACAGTAATTAGAAAATTTGTCAACAAGTATAATGGTTTTATTAATTAAAGACCATGATACATTTCATTTGTTCATAGTTACATTAAATGTCATTGAATATAAATGTGGGGCGGCACCGTGGTGTAATGGTTAGCACTGTAGCCTCGCACCTCCAGGGTCAAGGGTTCAATAGCCTCCCTCATAAGGTCTGCCTTTGCAGAGTTGTATTTTCTCCCTGTGCTTGGTGGGTTGCCTCCTGGTACTCCGGTTCTCTCCCCCAATCCAAAAGCATACAGAATAGGTTGATTTGCCTTCTCATTTGCATGTGTGCCCTGCGATCGATTGGCACCCTGTTCATGGTTTACCTTCCCTTGTGTCATAAGTTTCCTGTGATAGGGTCCAGGCCCCCACAACCCTGTTCACAGGATAAGCAGTATAGAATATGAATGAACTAAAATTCTATAAAAAAGAATAAAAAGATTTTCTCAAATTTTCAACACAAATTTAACCACATCACCTTTGTTTGTTCGTTCGTCAGGAAGGGCATCTGGAGTTGCAGCTATAACAGCTTCCACAGTTCTTGGAAGGCTGTCTACAAGATTTTGGATGGTTTCTGTGGGAATTCCTGCCCATTCGTTCTGTAGAGCCTGGTGGCACTGATGTTGGATGAGAAGGCCTGGCTCACAATCTATGTTCCAGTTCATCCCAAAGGTGCTTGATGGTGTTTGAGGTCAGGGCTTTGTGTGGGCCAGTCAAGTCCTTCTACACCGAACTCAGAATACCATGTCTTTATAGTACCTGCTTTGTGCATTGGGGCACAGTCATGTGCCTTGTGTCTTCCTCAAACTGTTGCGCATTAAGATTGCCTCTCACTGGGGATAAGGGCCTAACTGAAACACCTGAATTTAACAATTAACATGATACAGGGTGCTAAAATGCTCTTTGTCAACTACATTTTAGTATTTAACACTATAATTTCCTCCACACTCATCACCAAGCTGGAGCACTTGGGACTTATCTCTGTGTCAGTGGCTCAACCTCCTAAATGGTAGACCACTGGCAGTAAGGATGGGCAGACATGTCTCAGCCTCCCTCACTCTCAGCACTGGAGCCTCCTTGGTTGTCTTCTGAGTCCCCTGCTTTACTTAATGTACATGTATTACTGTGTGGCCACTATCAACTCCACATCATCATCAAGTTTGCTGATGACACCGTTGTCGTGGGCCTGATCTCTGACAACGATGAGATGGCCTACCTGGAGGAGATTGGGAATCTGGAGAACTGGTCCAGAACAACCTCATCCTTAACATCAGCAAGACAAAGGAGCTGATAGTGGACTTCAGTACAAAGCAGGAGAGGAACTATCATACCCCCATCATCAACGAGAGCCCAGTGGAGAGAGTGGGCAGCTTTAGATATCTCTGTGTTCACATCACGCAGGACGTGTCATTCAGCAAACGGCGCTGGACAAAAGCCAGGAAGATTGTGAAGGACCTCAGCCGCCCTGACAATGGACAGTTCTCTCTGTTGCGGTCAGGAAAGTGCTTCCGTTCCCTGAAGGCCAACACAGAGAGACTGAGGAGGACGTTCTTCCCACAGACTATACAGACTCTCAACCAGAACTCCACATACTGTAGGACTCAGCTGATTGAACTTGCTACTGTATGTTTCCTTCACACACCAAAAAAACAACCACTTTGAACTTTTGCACATTTGCAGTGAGCACAGGACTGAAGTACTCAAAACATATATGTTGCACATTTCTGGTTATGTTGACATGTGAAATTGCCCTACTGTTGCACTACTGCAAGGTTCGCATGGTTATCAGTTTGGCCAGCAGAGGGAAGCAACTTCTCTATAATCGCACCAGGGCCGAACACACTCCTCTACACAGTCTTCAGGCTCTCCACAGCCTACAGAATAACGGAGCAGGAAGCTTCTACTCTGTATTTACCTGTATGCCACTTGTGTTTCACTGAGTCATCATAAAATACCGGGGCATGGCAAGGTGTGAAAGAGAATGAATTGCAGATTTCTTTATAGATTAATTACTTTCAATTAATAATGATTTTTAAGTGCGTTATTAACTATTTATTGCTTTTACATGGACTTAACAGATGGGCGGGTCTGAGAGCATTTCTGTCTCTTTGGAGCATTCCGCAGATCTAAGCACAGTTAAGTGATTGACACAGTTTTCACACACTATTTAGGGGAAGAGTGTGCGGTTTTGGACAATGCCGTTCTCACTTGCGCTCTTTCTTTTTACGCATCCAGTCTCCTCCTCAAATGCGTGTAAGCCAATGAGAAGCTGTCTTACACTCACCTCTCTCTCTCTCTCTTCTCTCTCTCTCTCTCTCTTCTCTGTCTGTCTCTCTCAGTCCTGCTCGTTCCTCTTATCACAGAAACACGCATCTCTGGCAAACTGCGCTCAACCCCAGCTCTCGCCATGGCAAGTGCGCACTTTCCTCGGCTTCTCTGTTTGATTTTTGTCCTCAGCAACACTTGCGCTGTAAAGGGAAATGTCGGCACGGAAGGTCAGTCCTAATTTATCTTTATCTTCATTTTCATTTTCACCCATATCTTTCATTTAAGACCACGGCCAAAACTTTCAGCACAGGGTCTCCAAATAGCTCTCCAAATACTCCAGAATGTCTCAAAATAGACTAACGCATTCAGGTTTGTAAAGTTCATTAGATTGGGGTGTATTTTCTCTAATGCTGTGTTGTCTAATTAGATTCCCTGATGCTTTTGGAAAGCTAAGTGTAACGGAACTATTTACGCACGCGTGTGCGCAATAACAGAGTCCATTGTGTGATTTAGTTGAAAAAGCGGGTTAGAGGGTCCATCTGGTCCTGGGCTCGAGAAGGGTGTCGATCCTGCGACTTATCGACCCCTCATGGATATACTATGGACCCCTTACTGATCTCCTTTATCGACCCTGCTGGCATCATGGACAGCTTGGAGAAGCACCATGGGCTTCAGTAATAGCAAATCAGTCGATACCTGACCAAGAAAAGACCCTGGTGTGTGTTTAAACTGAATGTAGATTGGAATTGGGGCTGGGCTTCCATTTGTTAATGAGAGAAGGAGAGGGATTAAAATACAGCGCATCACCAGCTTTGGCACTCAGATAAGGGGGGAAAAAAAAGCAATTTATTTAAGATATTTCTATTTATTTATTTATTTATTTATTTTAAAAATCACCCACACTAGGGTAGCCCATAAAAAAAGATACCAAATACACATGATTATAATGAAGCCTTAATGAGCTTTTACAAAAACACATATGTAGTGATTAATAATTCAAAACCAATCAGGTTTAAAAATGTTTTGTTAATTATCTTTCATTATGCCGTGCTCTAGCTCATTATATCTGTGCCTACTGAATTTAAAGCCTACTAATTGCCTGTGTGTGTCAAGACATTTCATTTCAGCCATTAGACATATTTGGTTTTCATTTATGTGTTTAGGTTGTTAAGATATTGCGGTCTTTATGTTAGTGTTGTTAGTGTGTTCTTTTATGTATTGGAGGTCTTACCACATTCATGCAGTGTTTCTTTTGTCTAATAAGCTAAACGAATGGGACTACATAAAAATGAATGAATGAAATATTTGAATGAAATATTTGTTGTGCAGTGGATTGACGTCCCATCCCGGGTGTATTCCCACATTGTGCATCGTGTTCCCAGGATAGGCTTTTGGTTGAACACATTAAATGAATGGAAACACCTCATGCTCTGCTCCAGAATCAATGAACAATAATTTTGCAGCATCTGGTGCTAATAATATAGGTGAAATTCATGTTAATCAAATTAATTAATTAATTAATTAATTAATTAATTAATTAATTCAATCATTCATTCATGGCACGTGCATCTTACATTTATGCTTAGCTCATCCCTTCATGGTGCGCAGTAAACTTAAACATCCAGGGGTAATAAATTACTCACATAAGTATTGTATCACTGCACAGGTTTCATATTCTATGACCCTCACACTTTGCTGCTACCTGTTGTAATGTTTTTTTTTTTATTATTGTTTTCCCTGCTGCGCTATAGAAATGCATTAAAAAGCAGCCAAAGCAGTTTAACCAAAGCAGCACACTTTTCATTCAATAGTCGATTATGGAACATTAGAATATTATTCTATTATGTATAGTTTAATTTTATTCGCAGAGCAATTTAACAATAAGTGTTGTAACAAAACAGCTTTGGACAGCTTTACCTCAACTGTGGTCTGTGCATATCCTTCCTGAATATCCATAGTGTCCCATCCAGGGTGGATTCGAACCTAGTTCAAATACACATGGTATTCCAGGGACAGCAGGTTCTGGAAATTGGGATGAAGATTTAGATTTCTAATGTGCAAATCAGACGTGAAAGCTATGAGGACAAACTCCCTGAGATGAGATAAGGAAGGAACCTGGAGAGGAACCAGTCTCAAAAGGGAACCTAATCACAATTGATAGTGTATTTATAAATCATTTTGTGCTGAAAGTGTGTAAAGGATGTTCAGTCTGAGTGAATAAGAGTCATATGAGTGCAGGACACTCTTTAAGCAGATGAGATCATGCACTGAAGCAATGGTGGAGCATTAACAGTGAGTAACATATACTTTCTCTTTCTCAGACATAGATGAGTGTTCCATGGGTACAGATGACTGCCACATTGATGCTCTGTGCCAAAACACCCCACAGTCATTCAAGTGCATCTGTAAGACTGGTTTCAGAGGAAACGGCAAAGAGTGTGAAGGTGAGTTTCCATTCTTTACAAGTACAGTAAATGCAACCCTGTCCAGAAATGTACATGGTTATACTTCCCAGTTCATTATTTTGCTTTTGTACTTTATTCAGTGTGTGTTATACAGCTGTTTCCCAGCTCCTGCTGTGGGTCTTAATTAGTGTGGAGGAAGTGGGATGTGGAGGGTGTGAGGTGCGGTCCCGGCATTCACACCTCCAGCTCCTTTTCTGCCTGAGATCACTGGAGCACAGCACACACACATACACACACATACATTTTTGTGTGTGTGAGTCACATTTGTACATTGCATTGTCGCAAATTTTCTCATCTGTCCACAAAGACACATTTGTAAACACAGGTCTACAACTGATATGTATTAAAAATGGCATTGGTGGCTCAATTTTTAATGCCCTGGGTTCTGGGCTCCTACTCTTAACCCTACTGTAAACTCCAGGGGTGCTGTGCCTTTGCTAACCTGGCACTCTGACCCCAGCTTTAACAGCTACTGTATGAATGGCAACAAGAAAATGTCATCCTGTAATATGGGACAAATAAGTCTTCTTAAGATCCTGTTAATAAGTATTCTACATCTGTGCATTCTGGATTATTCTTTCTCTCGTTCCTCTTCCTTACCCAGATGTTTGGAGCTAATGTTTCAGGAAGTGAGCAAATGTAATTTCTATCTATTATGGAACCTGAAACCCATTTTCAGCTCCATTAATGAATTAGGAGGATTTAAAGTGGAATCGAATCAGGCAGCGCTCTGGACAGGATTCCCGATGCTGATGTCTGAGGGTAGAACAACCCATCTTTTATTTCCTTATTTCCTGTAAGGAAACAGACAAAATGTTCTTGAGCTTTCCGGAGCCAGTTCCTCCCACCTTGAAACCACAGTCTGCGTGCCACAGAAGTGGGAGGATGGATAGTTTCGCTTTAGTATGAGCGCAGATCTGTGTGACCTATGTGTAGGTCAGTATTTCTGTTCTTCTGTTTGTCTTGCTATCTATTCTTTTCTTTCTTTCTTTCTTTCTTTCTTTCTTTCTTTCTTTCTTTCTTTCTTTTTTGCTCTTTCTCTCTCTCTCTCTCTCTCTCTCTCTCTCTCTCTCTCTGTGGCTAGACATACACATAGGCTGGCGTGTAGTGGGCAGGAGATCTAAAGCATGAGCTCTAATTAAAGCCCTTCATGTTTGGCTTGGAAGTCAAGAGAACTACAGAATGCACACATTGCGTCACATTGCCTGCTTACATAGTAACGTCCTCGGCTCTAAATGTAAAGAGCTCCGAGACGCCTTAGTGTTGATTAGCGGTAGGAAGTCATGGCATGCTTTGGCTTTTGTGGTCGAGCATGTGGTGTCTCCGGGACTCTGTGATACTACACAGGCTTCCGATGTGGATCCAGAGCTGGGCATTGTATTTTGGAAAGCAAACAGAGACAACTCACAGACAGTTTATGGCTCATTTTGGAGCCAACTTTAGACAATGAGCCTGTACACTAGATTAGCCCTGTACCAAGGGTGATTCCACTATTTAGACATTGGAATACTTTAAATGCATTTAACCATCTATAATAAATTAACCCACAAGGCTTATTTGCTTACAATGGCAGCATTTAGAATGCTCTTAAATGAATAACAGGGTTTATTATTATTTTTTAGAATATTAATTTTTTTAATATATAAAGAAATTATTTCAATTAGACATACTAGAAAATTATAAATTGAAAACTTTCAATGTATCCTTGTCAGGCAATATTCTAATATAATTGAAAATAAGAAGAAAAGAAGGTACTTTTATTGTTACCATGAAGTCTAATGGTGCAACTTCCTGTTGAACATGACTTATGGAATATTCCAAATATTTCTTTGGATCATTGTGTTCAGCTGCCAGGGTTGAGTAAATGTGAATAAAAACCTACTTTTTTCATTTACTGTAATGAATGACTTGCCCTTTAAGGTTCCAGGTTCGATTCCCACCTCGGGTCTATGTGCTTGGAGTTTACATGTTCTCCTTGTGCTTGGTGGGTTTCAGTCCAAAGACATGCAGATTAGGCTAATTGGCATTCCAAAGTTGCCTGTAGTGTAAGCATGAGTGTGTGAGTGTGTTTATCCAGGATGTACACTACCTCGTGCCCTAAGTCTCCTAGGATAGGCCCCAGGCTCCCTGCGACCCTGTATACTGGATAAAGTGAAATAGACGATGAGTGAGTGAATTGGTGAAATTCAAAAAATTGTGTTAATTTATGCATTCAATACGTGGTTGGAGTCCTTTAGCAAAAATTAGTGTGGCATGGCACAGAGGCAGCCTGCCTGTGACACTGCTGAGGTGTTATTGAAGACTAGATTACTTTTTGATAGCCTTCATCTAGCCTGTATTGCTGAGTCGAGTGCTTTTCATCTTCCCCTCAACAATACCCCATGGATTCTCAATGGGGTTCAGGTCAGGTGAGTTGGCTGGCCTCCATAAAGCTTGTCAGCAGACGGAAGTGAAATGCTTTAAAATCTCCTGGTAGAAGGCACCATTGCCCTTGGACTTGATAAAACACGGCGGACCAACGCGAGCAGATGACATAAAAGGAAATTTACTTTCATCTAAAAAGAAGACTTTGGACCACTGAGCAACAGACCAGTTGTTTTTTCTCCTTAGCTTAGGTAAGACACCTCTGACATTGTCTCTGGTTCAGAAGTGGCTTGATACTAGGAATGCAACAGTTGTAGCCCAGATCCTGAAGTTGCCGATGGGGAAGCACTTGTTGTACTGACTCCAGTCTCACTCTTTGTGAGGCTCTCCCAAGTTCTTGAATAGGTTCTTCTTGACACTTCTTACGGCTGCGGTCAAGCAACTCTGTTGATTGTTTATCTTTTCATACTACACCTTCTGCTTCAAGTCAACTTTCCATGAATATGTTTTTTTGATACAGCACTCTGCAAACAGCCAGGCCTTTCAGCAATGATCCTCTGTGGCTTATCCTCCTTTGGAGGGTTTTGATATTTATCTTGTGGACGGCTGTCGAGTCAGCAGTCTTCCATGATTTTGGTTGTGTATATGGAACTATCACAGGAGATACATTGTATTTATATTGTATAAATAGTAATTCAATACTGAATTCAATTCAATACTCAATCTCAAAATGAAATATTCTAATATTTGATTTGATTATATTTCACTTGACATGTCATGAATCTAGGATATATGAAAGTTTCACTTTATAACTTCTCACCCCCAAAAAGTTTTTTTCACAGTAGTCAATTTTTTTGAGATGCATTGTGTATTTCAGTAACTGGGAGGGTTTTAAGTTATTTCCCAAAAGCAGGCTTTTTATCTGTTTTAAATTCCTTTCCTCCCAGTAAGGAAATTACTCACACGCGGTTCGACTGCAATGGTGCAACTGGTGACAATGTTCACCACCCAGAACATTGTCTTTTATGATAGTTCAAATGACTAGATGTACTTCAGGAAAAGCAAATAGAGCGTCTACAAAGGGGCATTCAAGTCAAACCTGGACCTTTGATTTCCTTTTGACTCCCTGTCTTTCCCCATATAATCCCCTGCTACAACTAATGCACTTCCTCCAGCGTTTCACTAGTGCTTGAATACCATCAAGGTAGAACGTTTGCCAGAACCATTTTTGGACTGCCTGCTTTTGAAATGTCGGCCTCCCAGGAACTTTTTTTTGACATGACCCGAACATGTCAAAATCGCTTGGAGCAAGGTCACTACTGTAGGGGAGAGGTGGCAAAAACTCCCAGCCAAGTTCCCATAATATGCAAGGGGTGCATGGGGCACCATGACATCATGCTTTTTACTGCAAAAACAGAGCGTCTTTGGTGATTAAATCAGGCTGTTTTCTTCCTTGAGAGTGTTATGCGCATCTTGTAGAACTTGACAATAGTGGTCACTCTTCATGAGGTAGAAAATCCACGTGAATTATGCCATATTTATACCCTGAATACTGGCCATAACTTTACTTGCAGTTGCAATTGCTCTTAGTGTTTTGGTAGGTGGTGAGTTTGTTCACTTGCTTTGATTCAAAAGTAAAAAAGATGCACCCGATATTTCATCACATGGGACAATGCGATCAAGAAACCCCTGGCCTTGTTTTAGGCCTCCGTTCCCAATAAATTTCATCACAAATTCCCAGTTTCACTCAAATGCCCCTTGGCATATCATTACTAAAGTCACTGAGATTTATTAGGTTAACAATGGGTGAATAAAATTGTCATAAATTGAATCAATCAATCACATAATACAGTTAATTGATTGGTGAACAAGAAGCCTTTCCTCTCCATCGGTATTGTAATTATTGTTTTGAACTACTTTCCATCTCTGACTTTTCCTCATGCTTTGCAAGAATGTGAACTTTTCTTGTCACTAGTTAATTGGAGGGCTGAGATGATCCAAATGTCATGCTCCTTTATCTGAGCCTGCATTATGTGTTTTGTGTTGCGCTATTGACAAATCATTTCGGAGACAGAGAAAAGTATATTTCATAATAGAGCTTTCTACATAGTTCAGTAGTATGCACAGCAGGCAAGTGTGTTACAGTTTAACACACACACACACACACACAAAAATTTTTTTGGTGACTGCTTGCATAATATATTATAATACTGTATATTTACTGTATATAAATAAATAGAACACATACAAATCCCAGGGTTATAATCATAGGCAATTTTAGACCCTTTATATGGGTGCTTAAGCACTTAATTCAGCACTTAATTCAGTATTCTTGATGGTGTGATGTTGTACTCAGATAAAGTAGGTGGCGGCATAGTTTACACAACATTAGTCTGCACAAGAAGAAGTGGTTATTGAATGGTTTATGTTGGAACCATCGAGAGAGTGGCTGATATAGGGGAGACAGAAATTGCATGAGCATTTAACTTTGTTACATATGGATTAAAAGCAAAGTAAATTCAAACATGAGCAGGTGGTAGCTGATGTAGGCGTAGTTTGCTGAAGATCGGTTCCGATTTAATGTTAATCTGCTTTCACAGTGCACTTTAACCCCAAGTTTACCACTTAGTCCCTAGATTCCTGTAGTTGCCAGCATGTTCATCTTAAGTTGCTAGATAGTAATTTGTACCTTAAATTGTGTATATTGTGTCTTGGCTATACTGTAATGTAGATATCTGTCTGGTTTGCACCCAACCACCAAGTAACTTGCATAGCCTAATCCTAGGGGCAGAACTCCTTTCATTTCATATAAACTTGTATGACAAATGCCCTACATAATCTAAACTTAGTGGTGTTATTTAAAAAAAAATAAAATAAATTTTCTGTAAAGAGACTTTTTTTAGGAATGGTCTTGGGGCTGGAGGACTTGGCGCTGTTTCTTTGCAGCATCTCAGGCTTTTTTGTGTGTTTTGTGTATGTTGTTTTTTGCGGTGAGAAAAAAAGTAAACCTTGGTCAGGAAACTACTGTTTATAGAAGTTGTTTATAGCAGTTACAGCATTAGAAGTTATTCCACTTGTAATGTAAGTGGACCTAGCTAACATTCCACAAAATTAACTATACCTATAAAGACAAAGGCGTGATGTCATTCTTCAATGAATAAAAAATGTCTGGTGCTGGCAATATATTTAACAATGGAAGTATAGTATTTCTATAAACCCATTCATCACACCTAGATTTTTTTTTCCCTACAATACCATGCCTTATTTTGTTTTATACTTAAAATGTATGAATATTTCTTGGCTGCCTTTGAAGCGATCCATCAGAGTGATGTGCTATTCTCTGCACAGGCCTGGTACTGACACGGTATTTTAATAGCAGTTAAACAACATCAAATTGTACATTTAAAGTACATTTAAATTATTTAAAATTTTAAATGTTTCACGTTAGGAATACACTATGGATCATAATTCTAAAAGGCATTTCTGCACACTAGAATTTAATTTATTGTTTTAATTTTTTTCATGTGTTGCATACCTTATGAATTTATTGAGATGAGTGGAATTATTATTATTATTGTTATTATTATTATTAGCTGTTATAATGTAACAGCTAATAATAACTGTATATAAATGTAACAAGAAAATAAGATTAAGATAACAAAAGATAGAATCATATTTTCTTTACTTTGTATTTTCTTCTAGGTACACAAAACAATCAATTTTGCTGACAAAAGAATCTAGTTTACCACCCTACAGTATGTGTGAAACTTTTTTTCATTACTACAACTAATTAGTGGGCTGTCTCATAATTTGCACATTGAATGTGTTCATGTGTTTTGTGATCACATGTTGTGAAGAGGTTAAATAATGTGCTGAAGTATTAGACGATGCAAATCGGTACTTGTGCAGTCGGAGCAGATGGTTTGGGAACAGCTGTGCCAGGAATATAATGGGCATAGAACTAAATAGATAGTGTGTCTGTGTGCTGTTAACTAAGGCTGAGCTTAATGTAGGAGTTTTAGAACAAAAACTAGCGCTACATCATGCAGCTTGCTGGAATACTGAATGTCAGACTCCAGCAGTGTGTATAAATAAGAATAAACAATATTTACTCCAGCACACTGCACTGAAAAAAAAAAAACAATTGATTTGTTAGGACTGAAATTGCCACATTTACTAAAATGGTGCAGCTGGGATGGATACGGTGTTGCCTTGGAGACCGTGTTAAAAAGATTGTGCTGTGTTATTGATTTTGTGTATTGATTAATGCATGGCCATGACTCAGGTCCCTCAGGCGCAGAGAGACCTCAACCTGTTGCAGCTTCACATATACAATACGTCTTGTCAAAATGTTCTTGCTCTGGTGTCAGAGTTAGAGAGTAAATGTCACCTGACTGATCATTTTAACAAATGATATGATGAAGCAATTTTCCAGGATGATCCCGTCCCATCATTGGAGTGAATGAAAGTGGTGTAAATCATATGCTGTGGCCTTCACCAGATTTACCAGATTTTAAATGTGGGAGATTCTGGATCAACGTAACAATTATCAAAAACACAAAGCTTTTTTTTTTATTGCTCCATAGTGTTTTAAAGATGTACAGAATTAATGCTAAGACACCCTGTGAAACTGTTCTCTGTTCACCCGGTACCACCAACATAAAAGACATACTAATCCAATGTCCTTAGACATACCGTGTAATATTTTTAAGGTCAATTTAAGGTCAAGCGTAATCGTTTCATATATAATCTTTCATTAAATTGAACGGTGTTTATTTCCACTAAGTATAAACATGACTTTGTTCCTTTTTTCTTAACATGACCTATATTTGAATCTCTCCTTATTTTATGTTTCATTTCAGTTAATTGGTAACACTGTTTGTTTAATTTGAGGTCACTGGTTAGAGTAATGGTATGTACTGGGGAATCTTGAAATCTAATAATGGCTTTAGTTTGATAGTTGATAGTTTGGCGTTTTACATTTTTAACAATATACCGTGATTTTTTAAAATGTTTTTAGATATTACTGTTGTGTTAAACATAACCATGGCACATTAAGTCACCCTCTTGAACAGCTCATTGGTTTAAATCTTTTTATCACCCTGGAAAATAGTTTGGTGTGTGTATCATGTGTGTATATAACTTTCTTCCTACAAAGATCTATAGGAAACCAGTTTATGAACATAGTGGTGAACCTTGCTTAATGGTTTGACCTCACATAGTCAATATCATGCTTTATTCATGGTGACACAAGCCTCATTAATTCAATGTGTTATACATTTACAAGCAGACACCCTAATTCTTTAGGTTAAGTTCAGTCTTTATTAGTCATCCATACATTACTGCACAGTGAAATTCTTTATTCTTCGCATATCCCAGCTTTGTTAGTATGCAAGGGTAAGCGTACAGGGTCAGCCATTTTTACGGCGCCCCTGGAGGGGGATAGGGTTAAGGACCTTGCTCTAGGGCTCAACAGCTGGGATGAACCGCCGATCTTCAACACATCGGGCCACCACTGCCCTCAGTGTATCCAGAGCGACTTACATTTTATCTCATTAAACATCTGAGCAGTTATGGGTTAAGGGTCAAGAAATCTGTATGTACAAAAGTGTATATAGTATAAAATGTATAAAGCCCTGTATAGTAGAGGTGTCTAATTTACCGGATGAAATATTTTGTGTGTGTGTGTGTGTGTGTGTGTGTCTCAGACCTGTTCACACTTGTTTTTTTTTTTTACCATCCTCATGTAACTCTAACTCTAATTGCTGAAATGGGATAATGATTGAAATATTAACGTAAGAGTAATAAATTTCTGTCTGTATGACGGGTAAATGTCCTAGTCTTTGCTGAAGGATGTTTATCTATATGAAAGAGAAGGAGGAGGAATGAAGGATAGACATATAGAGAAAAAGAGGGGTGTGGGATTATTAGTAGGCCATTGTCTGCCTGGTGTCTGCGTGTTCGTCACAGAGCGACTGCTGCTCTGAGTGGCTGACTGGGTGTGAGTATCCTCCTTTCCAAAATCCTCCCCTTTTCAGAGCAGGTCAGACTGTCTCTGCTGCTTTATATAGTTCACACACACACACGCAAAACCATGCCACAGTAATCCCACCTGTATGCATTCACTCACACACTCATACCCACTCACATACTTATCTCACACACATTATCCAGACATTCACACAGCACGGTGGTAGAGAGCCAGACACATCACACCCCCCTCTTGAATTTTGCCATGGAGCAGAACTGCATTTTGACATAGACGAGAGAATTCTCTTCACAGAACCACTACACGCTGAGGCCGGGCCTGTGTGGCTGGGGCCGGGACAGTGGCCGAGAAAAAAATCTTATGAGGCACCTCACAACGAGCCTTGATGTTCTGACGTGGAAAGACAGAGGGGATGGAAGGAAGGTGTGAAGTTCGGATATGACAAGGCGATGGCCTGGGAGAAATGTGTAGAAGAGGGTGCTAGGGGCACCCTTTTCTAAGAAAACAGCATGTCCAGTCAAATCGAATCAAACCTGAGCGCATTCAGGAAGAGGAAGAAAGTTCACATTATTGATGTGTCAGAAACCTGCTGGTTTTTAATCAGGCTTCATCAGAAAAGCACTAGTTAGTGAGACTAAGTGGGGAAAGGAAGCATAAAGACAGGACTTTGGAGCAATGCAAAAGGGTCATGTGGTCTGATGTTATATTACATCTTTGTTGGGTTTCATCACAATACTGTGTCATTGATTATTTTGCCATAACAGCATGCCCCCATGTCTTTTATTTCCGAAAAAATGTTCAGAGTTGAAACCTTTGCTTATTGTTCTCTTGTTCTCACCACACTTGTAAAGAGTATTAGCGTAGCATTCCTGTCATCTTGAACCAGTGCCTTTTTTTCAAGATGACAGGAATTCTATGGTCATTTTTTTGCTTTAATTCCCTGATCAACAAGTAATTTCGGCTCACAGATCTGTTGTAAAGACTGGTGTGTTTCTGTGCAAAAATTCAAGGAGTTCAGTAATTTATGAAGTATTAGAACCATGCTTTTGGCACCAACAACCATGCAACTCCTGAACTATACTGTATCTGCATGATTCTAGCCATTGCACTGCTGCTCCATGAATATGCAGGTGTACAGGTGTTCCTATTAAAGCGGACACGATTAACGCATCTTAACCTCCTGCCAATTAATCTGGGGATGTTCCAATTTTAATGCATGAATGGGACTTATCTTTGTTTTAGTGTGAAAAAAGAGGCAGCCTGGAGCTGTCTGCTTGCTGCTGTTTGATGTCAACAACAGCTCATAGGCAGGAAGTCCACTCTGCTAATGACCTCCTCCTCTCCTGACGCCTACGACCATGCCCCTCATACTCCACACAGCAGTACACACATCTGGATAGGGTCACCATTTCCACATTTACGCATCCTACTCCTTCTTCTTATTTGCATCCTCCTTTTATGTTTTGTGCGTTTGTGATTTGCTCAACGGCTTCCATCTAAACACAAAATGAAAACAGCAAGCTACAAAACAACATGTTTATGGATTCTTTAGAAATGAGCTGGCTCTGGGGCTGACAAGTTTGTGTACTTCGATGGCACGTTTTGCTTCCAAAGTTGTAAACTAGCCCTCTTTGATGAGTAAACGAAATAAACAGCCTCAATGTATACGAGTGTGTATATGAGGGTTTGTGTGTAATATCAATGAATTAAATCATGTAATACTAATATGTTTCTATTTTTTGCCTTTGTGTATTGTCCTTTAGATATGGATGAGTGTGATAATGACTACACTGGTGGGTGTGTGCATGACTGCATCAACATCCCTGGTAACTACAGATGCACATGCTATGATGGCTTCATGCTGGCGGATGATGGCCATAACTGTCTAGGTAAGAAAACACAGGGGACTGATGGCTCAGGCTCCAGGTTGTTTTTTGGGGGGGATCTGAGAATCT
Source organism: Clarias macrocephalus (assembly GCA_011419295.1). Taxonomy (NCBI): domain Eukaryota; kingdom Metazoa; phylum Chordata; class Actinopteri; order Siluriformes; family Clariidae; genus Clarias; species Clarias macrocephalus. The sequence continues at coordinate 181,027 of JAAGKR010000322.1, read as the reverse complement.
AGGTTCGAGCGCCACCGTCAGTGATTGCCACACCCCATACTACCCAGCGACTTCATGCATGGCTGGTCCCAAGCCCGGTTAGAATGGCCATGTCAGGAAGGGCATCCAGGGTAAAACCTGCGCCAAGTTGTGTGCGGATTGCATGGTCTGCTGTGGTGACCTCTTGATGGGAGCAGCTGAAAAAAAGTTTAATAATAATAATAATGATAATTTGAAAGCAAATTTAGGGAGATTTGCTGGAAAAGGCTTTACCCCCTGCTGTAGTGTTCATTATTCTAGTTACCAATAAAGAGCCTGTTTTTTTTTGTTTTTTCATCTATTAAGATTTTTTTAACGGTATGAACTTAAAAGTCATGTCTCATCTGTGTAGCGTCTGTGGCACAAAACATAACATGACATCACATACACAAAGTAAATTTCATGCATCATTGTGTTCATAATAGTAATATGTAATATATAAAATGTATAAAGCAATGTTAAAGTCACATTATGAGCAAGGGATGCGATCGGCAGCCAAAAGTTCAAATGCTACGTTTTTTCCCCTTGAACTGTCATGAAGCAATAACGTTATCAGCTGTATTTGAATCCTAACATTTTTACTCTTACATTGAGAATTTCCCCTTGATTATGTCATAGTCTGTATACAGGCCTATATGATTTCAGCTTGCACCCATATGCTAGAAACTCTGCCTCCCGCATGCACATAACTAGCCTGTCTCTAGTTCACTTTCTCTTGAAGAGTTTTTCTCGGCTCTTGTCTTTGCCAAGTGACCTCTCCAAAGACCCCTCCGTAAGCGTAAACAAACACGCCTCTGTGCGCTTTGGGAAGTGCAGCCTCATGTAGCCCGGCTCCCTCATTCCACTCCCACTGACAGGAGTCGGCTGGCAAAAAAAAAAAAAAAAAAACCTCTTGGTTGTTTTCTTCTCTTTAAAATGTCACCTCAAGTGTCACCAGTGGTGCAATCGCTTCGATTTCCCAGAATCCAACTGGCACAAGGGATGTTTATGTTAGTGGTTAAAAATGGACTTGTGAAGGGAAAAGTCAGAGAAAATTAATAACTCAGCATCGAATATTTATTTAAATGGTTTGAATGTGAAATTCCATGACTCTGACAGGCAGGACTAGTTTAATGTTTTTAGGGGGTTTGCTGTGGGGATTCAGGAATCTGTTGAAAAGTAAAAATGTGTTTGGAAGTTTTTCATGCTGCGTATTTTAATACATCCTACAAGCCAAAGCAGATTGATAGGCTCTAAGACATGAGGTCTTCCACTGCATCGTGCTATTTGGTTAGTTCTGATCCGAGCATTTGAATTGATTTCACCCCAAAATATTTTTGTTTAAGGTTGAAATTTTGTATCTCTATGATCATAAGAATTACCTTTAAAAATATGTTAACCGCATCCTTTTTAAAATGTCTTTCGAACATCTTTGTGCGCATGCTGTACGGTAAGTTACCAAGAGACTGATGGAGAGCATGAGGAATTGGAGGACAGCACGAGTAGCTTGGCGAAGGAAGACATGCTTTGGACGCATGTGTGCGTTCGTCTCTCCTCCCTTCCTCGCTTCTTGATGAATCCAACTAAAATAGAAAAGCTGGCAGCGTGATTGGGTTTCAGGATGCTGACCTCATCGTTTTATATTAGCAGTCACTAATGATGATAAATATCTGAGCAGCACGGCACATCACGGCCCTTCATCACATCTCTGGTCCAGCTACCTTATGTCTCATGTCTGTGCTATGTCTCGGTCTTTAATTCTCTTTCTTTTTGTCATCCTTTTTCTCTCTGGCAATTTTTTTTTTACCTTCTGTTTTCATTTTATTGCAACATACAGAGTCTGGTATCTTCTCTCTTTGTCTCTCAGTCTTTTCTATAACTAATGTCTCTGATCTTTATACTTATCTCGTATAAATTTCATGCTTTTATTATTCGTTTTTTCTCTCTCTCTCTCTCTCTCTCTCTCTCTCTCTCTCTCTCTCTCTGTCTCTTGTTCTCTGTTTCTCTCAATGTACCCTCAATAGTGTTTCCATCCCATGTTCATCATCCTGACATCTTATTTCTCCACTCTTTCTCTTATATCTCTTTTCTCGCTCTCTCTCAATATGTTCTTGGTTATTTTGGCTGTCTGTCTCTCTGGAACAACTCCAGGCTGTTTCCCCAGAAGCAACAGGCTTGTTCTCTATTTGACATCTTTATTGTGGAGTGATGCAAATAGAAGACTAAATGGTGGCGCTGGGAAGCAAGACAAGACCTTGAAGGGACGACACTAAAGAGAGAGAGAGAGCTCTGCTTGTTCTACATCCCTACTTTCTCCTTTTTTCCTGCATGTCTCTCTCACTTTCTCTTTATCTTTGTCCTGGATTTTTTATTTTCTGTAGTCACTCTTATACAAACCGGAAATTTCAGACAGTTGTGCAAGCATGGCATATGGTATATTGATGCAGATGGTAACCTGGAGCAGAGTAATGTAGTAGTAGTAGTAGTAGTAATGGGCAGGGCTTGAATGATTAGCAGCACATGGCTACAACATACCTTCTTAAATCCTTTGTAGTCAGTAAGGGTGTACTTAGTGTTGCCCTCATATTTTTTTCTTTTTGGCTTCATTTTTGTTAAATAAATAATGGCATGGTGAAAAAGGTTATATGCTGTTGTTTGTCTGAGGTTGTATTTGTCTCATACTAAGTCCCATTATGATCAGATGATTTTTATGTTTTTACACCAAAATGCATATAATTAAAAGAGAGGGTACTAACTTTTACACAACAGTACATTAATACAAGATGTTTTAGGTATTTTGCTTTCTTCTTTAAAATGTAAATTGTAATGACATTTAAGATTTCACATTTTAGATTGCTGGAGATATTCAAGTAGTAGAAATACTCTGCTGGCTGGGAGAAAGTACAAAACTATTGTCTACTTTTAGCAGTTATAGGAAGTTGACTATTTATGCTAAATTGAGGAAAAAGTAAACAGTGAACATCCACAAAAAGGCTTCATTGGTCATCCTGTTCCATGGCTCCACCAGCATTAGGTCAACTGGGTTCATTTCTGATTGAGAGAAATTACATTTGGATGAAAATTGATCCGTGAAGGTTAAATATTCTATCTCTGTAGTTTTCCCTCTTTGGTTCCTGTAAAATTGTCTCAAAGGTCCGCAGCTCCTTAAGACGTATTACTTGGCTGCTGATTTTGATATTTTGTTTGAGTCTTTTACGTTAAGATGAAAATGGAAACTTGTTCACATCTTTAGTATGTTTAATATACACTGATCAGCCATAAACTGAACAATATAAAACATTTACAAATTAACATTGAATATCATTTATATACAGTTGAACCTCGGATTGCAAGTAATGCGGTTTACGAGTGTTCTGCCAGACGAGCAAAGATTTTTAATAAATTTTGACTTGAAAAACGACCAAATGCAGAGTATCATGTATCACACATGCGCTCTTGTTTTAACACCGAGCGTCACGTGATCACAACTGAGCCAATGTTTTTTCTCTCTCTTGCGTTGTGGAATCGTGGGTAATCGTCTTCCCTGCTTGTTCTTAGTGCTCGTCTCTTACTGGTATAATCAACATCTCCCTTTCTGTTTCAGCATGTCTCCTATGTGTGTGTGCACGCGTAATTTGACACCGACACACACACAGACCGACACACACACGCACTCTCTCGCCTTTACACCCCTCTCCCCGGCTTCACATACACATACAGACACACACTCTCTGCTCTACACAGAAAACTCTGCTCTGTCGCGATTCTTTTCAAAGGTAAAGTACTGATTCATTTGTTGTTGTTTTTTTTTTTACTTTACAGCAGGGATTCCGTTAGTATGCGCTCACGCGCGAGTAGAGAAATTTCTTTTTTTTTCTTGTTAAAACAGTGTTTCCGTTGTGTGTGTGCAGCGTCTGCGCTCACAAACGGAAACACTTATATGTCTGGATTTATTTGTACTTTTTTTTAAAGGTTACGTGCAGGTTAATTAGTTTTATTTTTACTTCATATATTGTATTAATTATTTTTATGTATTTATTTTTTTGGGCTGTGGAACGAATAATTTGAGTTTTCATTATTTCTTATGGCAAAATTTGATTTGGTTTTACGAGTGTTTTGGAATACGAGCCCACTTCCTGAACGAATTATGCTCGTAATCCAAGGCTTTACTGTACCAGTAAACAGGTATATAATAAAAAGGGCACCCAAGGCTTGTTTATGCCTTTGGGGAGCAAAGGCCAGCCTGTCCAGTCTAATCTCACAGAAAAGCCAATGCATCACAAATTACACAGAAACTGCAATGCTTGTCATGATGGAAAGGCACCAGAACACCCAGTACATCATAGCATGCTGCACTTGGGGCTCGGCTGGGAAAGAGTACAAGGCCGGCCCCAACTCTGCCTCTAGACTCCCCACATTCCAGTCCGGCATCCAACAGATATGCCAGACAAACAATTTCAATCCACAGAGGCCCCAACCCACAACCCATAGCACCCAAAGGATCTGTTGCCAAAGTGCAGGTGCCAGACACCCGTGCACACCCCGAAAGGCCTTGTAGAGTTATGCCCGAGGGGACAGTGCTACCTAGAGGAAAGAGCCTTCTTGCATTTTAAAAAGCACACTAGTTATACTTCTTCATAAACAGGTAAACATTAGTCTTGTAGGTTTGTGTAGGAAGTACAATTCAGATCATGCAATCTGGCATGCTTGATTTTTGTGCAGTTCTTTTATTTTTTAAGTGTGCCATTTCAGCACAAATGAAATGAACCGCCCTTAAATGCTCCTTTGCTGACTCTGAATTTCCTAGCCAATTGTAATGCAGAAAATGAAAACAGCTGGGGAAAAAAATGCCTCCTTTTAATCCACTGACATTCTGACTGTCCAGTCAGTTATAAGGTATTTTTAGCCCACATTTGTGATGAACGGAACAAGTGGAAAAAAGGTTTTTTCAGTAGCCAACGATTCATTCTGTGTATATTGAAGAGTATTCAATTTATGATGACATCCCCAATGTTTAGCGAGATAAAAATTAAACCACAACTACAAGCTCTAGAAAACTAGCTTAGCTCTTAGCAGTTAGCTGCCCATCTTTAGCTCTTAAGAAACCTAGAGACTAGATATAGCTCAGGTTGTAATTTTTATATGGCAAAACAAGTAAAATTGAGAATATCGCTGCAAAATAACACACTTATGTCTGCAAACAAAGTATCTGCTGCTAACAAAGTACCTGCTGCTACTAAAAGCTACTACAGACTGCAGTTAGCAACATTAGCCTCAACCTTAATCGGACAAGCTTAGAGTAAGTGATACTAACTTTAAAATATCTATTTTTTTAAGTTTCAGAAGAGCTCTCAGAACAATAAATTATTACTATTGTTGTTCCCAATAAGCACAGATGGATGCAGAAAAAAAAAGTTTAGTCAATTATAATACAAAAAAAAAAAAAGTAAAAACACTAACGGTAGAACGAGTAAAAGTAAGGGCATTTCCACAAGCACAAAGCAAAGAGAACTCAAGGGATTGGAACTAAACAGCCGTAAGAAAAACACTTCCTAGAGAACATAATGAATAGCCGATGGAGCATTGGACCATGGAGCAAAGGGCCATGTGGTCTGATAAGTCCAGATTTGCTCTGTTCCAAAGTGATGGGCACATCAGGATAAGAAGAGAGGTGGATTGAGTGATGCACCCATCATGCCTATTACCTACAGTACTGTACAAGCCTGTGGGGGCAGTGTTATGCTCTGCGGCTGCTTCGGTTGCTTCTGGAGTCTTCTCCACCTTTTTTCTCTGTTCTTCACTCATTTTGTACATCTTGTTCACCTCCGTCTCATCTCAGACAGATGCTATTACAGTTTCCACAGAACTCGGTGGAGACAGCAATAAACGGCAGCTGAGTGACCACCATAAATGGCAGCAAATGTGGCAATATTAGTGTTATGTAAAACTCCGAGCATCATGTAGCCTGTAACAATTCAATAAGATGATTATTTTTGTGGAATAACCAAGTGTTCAGATTTGATAGAAATATCCTCGCTTAGTAATGTGTTTGTTTTAACTGAGAACTTTATACATCCACCCGGTTCCCCCCTCTCCCCAACCACACACACACACGCACACACACATACATACAGAGCAGAGGTTCAGAGCACACACAGGGGTGAAACAGTCTCCCTGTGTGTTGGAGCTCATGTCGGAAGTCGTTTCACAGACTCCCAGATGCCACATGTCAACAAGTTTAAACTCTAATTGATTTAAGATTGGCTAATGGGGGAGGCTGATTAAAGGGTAATCTGCTGCAGTTCCTCCCCGTCTTTTTTCATTTCGATTCGTATTTATTTTCCCTGTCTGTGCCGGCAGCTGGACTCAATGTGTTGATCATTTGGCTGTTTTAATGAATGTCTGCACCACTGCTGCGGCTTATCTTTTTATCTGCCTGTCTGTTTATCTTTAACCTCTTTTTTCATCTTCTCAACTCACTTACTTCAGTCAGCAGGGAAAAGGAATGGATAACAAATGACTAGTCTGAGTTTTTTAGTTTGTTTAAAAAATAGAGAGAGATTACATTGTAAAAGGGTTCGCGTTCTATGTTCAAAAGCAGCGGCCAGAGTGGTGTCCTGGACGCTATTCCTTAAAAACAGCAATGAGCATTATGGATATTTGTGTACTTGTTAATGTACACAGTTTATAAATTCAAAAAATGTAGTTCATAGTAGGATATTCTGAGCTCACTGGAAAATTTATTTTACATAATAGTGAACTATGTGGTGGTCAGGATGCATCGTTTTATGGTTCAGCTTGTTGTTGAGATTTCTCAGATTGTTTTTTCATTATCACAAATTTTTTTTATCTACTTTCGAGGTGAAGAATTATGTGGGGTGTTTAAGTCAAACTGGGACTTGTGGTCTTGTGAATGAAGGCGTAAAAAAACATGAATTGTGAAGGACGATCCCAGCCGTGGTGGCTTGTGGAACACCTGATCCTTGAAAATCTACGCATAATTTGTCGCTAACTTTCGGAATGGATGTGTCTGTCTGCTGGAACTGTACACACAATTATTCACGAATCCCACTTACAGGTTACAGGAACTCGGCTGGGAGTTATTGCCACATCCCCGTACAGTCCTGAACTCTCTCCAAGCCACTTCCACATGTTTGGGCCATTAAAGGAGTTCCTGGGAGGGCAGTGTTTCAGACATGAAGCAGTCAGTCCGATCATGGCTCCAGTGCTCTGAGAAATCTTTACACCTTGATGGTATCTTTGCATAAGAAACGCCGGGATGAGTGCATTAGTGTAGCAGTGTATTAATAATAATAAAAAAATGTTTTCTGTTATTCTGCACAATCGAAAGTCCAGGTTTGACTTGAACGCCCCTCATATAGAAAAATCAGGTAAAAGGCTCATAAGTGGTGCAACAGAAAAGTATTTACATTCTAGTACTAAGATCAGGAACTAGAATTGTGACAATACTAAAGCCATCCAAAATTGTCTCAACTCTCTGGGAGGGAGGGACGGTATACTCTCACTCTCTGTCACTGTGCTGTCAATCACCATGACAATGGACAGTCACTGGCATCTGTAAGTTCATTTATGAGAAAGAGAGCAGATATCTCTTTCACTTAGTGTGTGTTATGCTGCATTATAGTGATCCATGAGCAGCAATTTGACGCAGTTGGCTTCAGATGCTTCAGAGGAAGTAGCAATTAGCCTTCAATGTTCATGGTTGGTAGCTGTTGTCTGGCTACTGGATAGGAATTGGTAAGGAGAAATGTGGGTGGGCGTTAATTCCAAAGAACTAAGTCTTATAAAGATAAAGATAAACAAAAAAAGGCATCATTATAAGAATTAAGTAGTGTATACTATATGAGGTGGTATCAAAAAGTGCATGGACAGTAACAGGGATCACCAACCTTCATAAGTCAGTGTGCCAAAAAACATCATCCTGTGGACATCAGCAACTGTGCAACTGGTGCTATTCTGACCATGTGTGTTACCACATTTCATCGTGAACAGCAAGTTAGAACAAACGGCAAAAAATAATTCCAGATGTTTTCAGTGGCTTGTGCACTTCAAGAAAGAACATCACTGGAAGATGTTGAGGGATCAGAAAGACCTTCAACATCGAAATGTCTGAACCATTTGGCAACTTGTGCATGATGATGATCGGAGAACAATCAACAGGCCATTGATGATGCAATTGTGTCATACAGATCAGTCCATGCAATCCTTACAATCCTCCTGCCAAGGCCATCCATAGTCTGCTGAACCTCGCCAGTTCACCTGCTGTGGATGACCCGTCCATTCTTGTCGAGGGTCATTACCGGTGACGAAATTTGGGTGGGAGGTAAGAGAAAGTGCATGTCGACCCTGAGACGAAGCAACAGACTTCACAGTGGAAGAGCCCATCATATCCATGACCAAAAAAGGTGAGGCAGGTCCGCAGTTTGACCAAGCGTATGCTCATTGTGTTTTTTGACATTCACAGCATCGTGCATCAAGAATTCAATAACAATTTTTACTGCCAGGTTTTAAGGTGTCTGAGGGAGAACTTCTAGCGAAAAAATAGAGCCTGTAAACAAAGCTAATCTTGAAACTTTTTGATATCTTATATATAGATTTTAATACAAATCCTTATACCATGAGATTATTTTCAGAAATCACTCAATCATTAATCAGCAAAGGTAATTAATATTCATAGACAAGACCAAAGAGTAATCCAAAACCAAAGCAAAGGTCTAAAACACATTGAGGAAATCAGCAGTAGAAATTCCACACATTCTAGGAATGGCAAGACTTCACCAAGAGCTAACAAAAATAAGCCGTTTAAATAGTCTAGAACCTGGAAATAACCAGGAAGTCAAAGTAGAGTAGAGGAAATGTCCTGAGATTTCATTACAATTTCACAGAACCATAAATTTTGTGTTTTTTCTGTTTATATTACCAAACATCAAGTTTGAGACAATACAGAATGAAGTCAGTACAACATTATGGATTTGAAACATTTAAAAAATAAATCATGATTGCAGCTGTTTATCAGTCTTTAAGCTTAATTGTGTAAGTGTTTTAGTAATGATACGTTGTTGGGATTAAGCCAGTGATGAGATCTTGTGATAAAAATATAAATGAGTTTTCTCATCCATTACAATGTAGACAGTATATGAGTATAATAATTAGGTTAACACCATAACTCACTTTGCTAGGAAGTAAGGAGGCACCGCTTCATTCATTTATTTTATTATTTTTTTTTAAATTTCTTGGCCATGTGTTCCATCACAAGCATTTGCATTTTCTCTGTCTCCCCTTGTTGTGTCATCCACAATGTCTTCCAAATTAAAGTTTACACAGCGCGATCAAACAAAACAAAATCAGTGTAGTTTAAACTTGCTGTCTCAGATACCAGATGTTTCAATTTTTGGCAGCATGAGCCTTAATTGAAAGATGACAAATGAAATGTTGTTTTTATCTTTTTATTTAGAGAATAAGAAAAGAAATTGCTGTCTGTCACATTGCCTTCTCTTTTCCATTCATGCATTAGACACCTGACAGCGAGAGCTGCACGAGCCGGGGCGGTGGCTCACCACCCACGTATTGAGAAATGCTTTTTATACTTCATCTCGTTTAGGTTCGTATTCACTTAGGAAACGCAGTTTATATTTCCCTGGATTGATGCTGTATGACATGCAGTGGCACCCTGTTTTGAATGAGATCTTATTTCAAGTACAAGAAATGCGAAGTGCTTGGCTGTGAGAGAGACAGGGATACCTCTGGGGAAAGCAGCATAAAGATAGGCCTTCTCTTCTTTTTCCACACCATTCCACCACTTGCTCGGACAGTAAATGGCTCGCTGTCTTGGCTCCGTTAACGAGCTGCTCGACTGAGCCTAAAATAAGAGCCGTGCCCCCAGGTAAAAACCCAGGGCCACATAATAAACCCCTGTGACCAAATTAGGAGTCTGTGTATGGGTAAACTGGTGTTTGCATATTACTCTTTTTATGAGCGTTTGTGTATCCATGTGGGTTTGAGAGAATGCCAGTAAGACGCATGATACCGTGACCAATGTCAGTGGCGCTCGTCTGGCCTGCTGGGATGTGATGATATCCGGTGTATGTCCATAATCTGTGCTCAGAACAAAATATTAGCATCGTGATAGATAACTATAGAATATTCTATTAGGCAGTGAGTCTGGCTCTCCTCTCTGTCGCTCTGTTAGTCTGCAGTTGCTGTAATGCTGCTGTATCAGAGGTGCTAACAGCCATAAAGCACTTTACACACACAAATAAAAAGCAGCTCCAACACTAGAGAGCTCATAAAACTGATTTCCTTTCAGTGCAGTCTAAACAGAAAGGGGCTCAGAACATACAGTAAGAAGACGCATATAGTATAGCTGCGTGCAAAAGTTTACGTATGTGTGTGTGTGCACATAGGATAAAATAAATACTGTTATAAGGCGACTATGTAAGACTGCATTAGTTAACTCAATGAAAAAAATAAGTCTATTAACCACTGGATTATTACAGATATTATTTTTTTCGTTGTTGAGTATTTCAGTTATTCACCAAGCACGTGGAGAACATGCAAACTCCATGCACACAGTCCTCAAGGCGGGAATCGAACCCAGACCCTGGCAGACGGTGCTAACCACTAAGCCATCCTGCGGCCTATATTCCTTTTATATTACAGCAATTTTGCCAACATTTTATTTATTAAAGGATGACCCATCATACTTTCTGTCCATTTATAGCGGTACATGACCAAACAAATTAGTTCCAGTTATCCCTGATGTTATGAAGGCTACGAACAGTCAATCTCTGTTTCTCTCCTGACAGTTAAAAAAGACTTTCCAATGATGGAACGTATCAAGAGAAAGCCGTATCTTTCCTAAAGAACACGTTTTGTGTTACTCTAGTATGTTGTTACTCTAGAAATAATGACACATTAGAGTGAGCCGATCAATGCTTGTACAAATGTGTGATGTGTCTTGTACAAATGTGTAGATGGTACTAGAAAATTAATCAATGCTGTCAGAACTGAAACTATTATTCATCTACGCATCAATACTCTTACTAATAATCAGAAGTTATCTACACTGACAAAGTCTCTAAGAGAGCATACATATCCAGGGAGACTTCACATTGCTGGCAAAACCTCTACACACAAACACACATGCGCGCACACACACACCGTATCTTGGCAACAAGTTGGACTAAACTTTGAGTCACTGTCTGTCACTGGACACTCATTGCTGATGGTAGTAGAATAGGGTGAGAAAGGTACCAAGGAGGATGTTCATAACCAAGAAATTAGTGTTTGGTGTTTAGTTTTTTTTTTTTCATCCAGCACCTTATACTAAAGTAAATTAGAATGCACTGTAAACTTTAATTGCTTTATAGCCAAAACAGTTTTAATGCTTTATATGACTATATTATGACTATAATGATTATGTTTCTTTAAAATCTGTACCATGCTAAAAATGTTAAGGCACGTACAGTATAGTGCAAACACAAACATTGTTAAACATTGCTTTCTCTGAACTCTGACAAGTACGATTTTACTCACTCAAATGGAAATTGTGCCAGTTGCTTAAGACAATACTAGACAAAGAAATTCAAATTCTTGGGAAAAAAAAGTGATGCAAATATTGCTACTGGTATCAGTAAATACTCATTGGCCTCTAACTTGAGCTTGGCTAGGGAGACATCTATAGGGGCCTAAGGCTTGTGTGTGGCATTGGAGGCCGCCCGGTTGGCTTCTGCCTTGAGCACAGTATGGGAGATCGACTCGTCGGCCACTAGCTTAAGCTTGGCTGGTCTGTCCCTGTTGGCTCCAGGCTTATATATGTTGTATGTATAGTTCAATTAACATGTTTCATTAATGAAATACCACATAACAAAGCACTGCTGAATACTTAAGTCTGGTTGGTATTGAGGTGCGGATTAATTTAGCACTATTGCACAAGATGGAGTGTAGCCAGAGTGCCGGAGATATCGCCATTAGTGTGATTAACAGAAGTGAAAATAGTTTGAAATTCTTACTATGTAGTTTGTACTGTGTAGTCAAAAGATGAGGAGGAAAATAAAACATTGAGGTGGTGGAAGTATCTGGTTTTTAATGTGGGTTTGGGCAGGCAGCTACTCCGTACTGTCGACTAGTGATGGGTCTAGAACGATTCTTTCTTTTTGAACGAATCTTGAACGTGACTCAGAAGAGCAAGTAGTCTCAGAGAGTGATTCGTCCATTTTCTACTTCGTGTGCATGTGAAAAGCATCGCAAAACCTCCGTAGGTTACAGTATGTACAGAAAACAGAAATGAGTAGTTACCTCTCGAGTATTTTGGTCCGAGTCATCTGTTCTTTTGTCACCTGACTCCCACAGACGCTATCAGTCTATTACACAAGAAACAGAATTGAGCGGTTCTTCTCATGAGTCTCCTAGTCTGAGTCGTTTGTGTATGTAGATGTGTTGGGGGTCTGCTTATTGAAAATGTAACATTTTATACCTAATCAAAAGAACGAAATTAACTAAATGACTCAAAAAAAGATTTGTTCATTTTGACTATTGAGATTTAAAGTACCGAGTCACTAAAATGATCCAAATTTCCCATCACCACTGTCGACCTCACAGACCTACTTTCATCAATGTTGGTGAATGAAAGTTAGTGTAATTAACGTGACACACAAAGGATACATAAACATCCTAGTGCTGTTATGCTCCATATCACCACTCATGGAATTATTTTCTTTCAATCAGATTATTCGGTTGGATTACTTTTATGTGTAATAGAAAATCATCCAACCGTTAGTTTCGACCGACTAATCAGCTTTAAAGTTTGCTGTAAGGCACAACACTAGTTTTTCTTAATGCACCCATTCAAATTTGTTATGGTTTTTATAGTAACATCTCATTCAAGAGAAGCTGATGGCAAAAGGTCCACGTACAGGTAACTAATCCAAATAACTTAAATTAATGAAGATTCATGAATAACTGCTTATGGTGTGAGGAGGTTTTTGTGAGGAGGCTTTATTTAATGTTTATGGAAGAAGTCTTAAGGTTTCCGTGCTTTGTAATAGTCAGACATAAAATTGTAACTCCAAATTTTCCAGCACACGCAAGTCTAAAGAAAGCGGACTTTGAACAGAGTAAGTTTACATTTATGGCATTTGGCAGACAGCCTTATCCAGATAGATACTTATCCAGGAATGCTTAAATTCGTAAATAATCTGCCAATAGAACAGAAAAATAATGATTGAAAATAGTCAAAGGTATAGAATAGTAAATACATTTGATTAGACCCAATACATACACACATGTATAGTGAAAGGAATGACAATATTCTCATTAATTTCGCCTATTTCTAGACTTGCGGCACAAGGCAGGGCACACACACGCACACAGGGCAATTTGGAAACAGCAATTAACCTAATCTGCATGTCTTTGGGAGGAAACTTGTGTACATCAAACATGGAAACAACAGGCAAACTCTACACACACACACACACACACACACACACACACACACACACACACACACACACACACACACAGACCCAAGGCAGGAATCGAACCCTAGACCCTGGAGGTGGGAGGCTACTGTGTTAATCAGTACTCCACCATGCCAACATTTCGGTCCAACAATTGCAAATGCATTGTCTCCATCCATTCATCTATGACCTTTTTATAGAGGCAGAGTTACTCTACTAACATGCAATTTTTATGCCCACTTTTGCATTACAGCACTTTCGTTACATCCCCATTTTCATTTGCTAGGATGTTATTTTCTGCAATGCACAAGCTTTAAAGGCTGACCTCCAGTGACGAAGATTTGTTAAATCATATGTCTCATTTCTGTGAGGAATCGAGGCCTGTCTGCTCTCTAACTGACCCGTCTGTCTGTCTACCTCTCTGTTTGTGCCTCTGACCGACTACCTGTGTGTGTCCTGGCCACTGGGTTTATTTGTTTGGCTGTCGGGAGGATGTGTGTATGGATGCCGGAACATTCCTGTTCTGCGTCTAACCGACTGTGTTTCCCAGCTACTTCAAATCTTGAGGAGGAAAAAAGGAGGACCATAAATAAACAGAAGCGTTCACTTTCACAAATACCTGTGTGGGCTTTTGATTACAGAGTAAAAAAAATCTGGCCCTGTGTGTGTGTGTGTGTGTGTGTGGGCACATGTTTAATTACTGTTTGTCTTTCCGTCTGTTGTGGCAGACGTGGACGAGTGTCAGGATAACAACGGTGGATGCCAGCAGATCTGCGTTAACACCATGGGCAGCTACGAGTGCCAGTGCAAAGAGGGCTTCTTCCTGAGCGACAACCAACACACCTGCATCCATCGCTCTGAAGGTCTGTCTAAAGTCAAGTGTGTGTGTGTCTATCTAAGTCTTTGTCTTTGATCCCACTTTTTCATCTCTTTGTATTAATTCGAAAGCTTAACAACTTTGTCCTTGATATCTCAGGCAGATGATAAGATGTCAGTATCCTGTATGTTAGATTTGTAGTGTTGCCAAGTCTGTGGCTTTTTCACCGAATCTGTTGTGTTTGAGCTCCAACTGGTTGGCGGTTGAGTGTTTTGCATACATCAGGTTCATTATCCTTGCATATTAAAACGTATCCACATTTAAATCAATTCATTTACCTATACCCAAATGCATAGAAACTGACCCCACGATGGTCACACTGGAAAATCACACTGGTAAGGACACATTGCCCACCACACACCTAAACTTCCCAGCATGCATTAGAGGCCACACAAGACTTTTACAGGCTTGATCCTATTCTCAGCTTGAGCTTTGTGTTTTACTGCAAAGGTTCTGAAATGTTCAGCAGCCAGGAACATCAACATTTCCCCTGTACACAGATTTATTTCATGAACTAGTTAGATAGTACGTAGACTTTCTATGCAAACGATTCAATCTTTATTATTAGGCTCATTATTCAAATAAATGTGTACAATTATATTCTGGCTATTTCTTTTGGAGTCATGTAGTGTTCCACTAACACTTTAGGTCCAAGCTGACACTGTTTATAGGCTACATGTTTTTAAGTTATTATGTTTTGGCTTCAACACATTCAGTTTAAGTGTCCAGCAAAACAAACCAAACTCTAAATTGTACACTGTTTTTTTTTATTTAAAAAAATATATAATTATAACAACAGTTTAAATATCATGCCCACCCTGACAATTATTTATAGACCCCTGGGAGTTCCTGGACCTCGCTTTGACAGCAGTTGATGTACTCTAAAAACTGTAGTACCTTCTACACTGACTGGCCAAAAAAAAAATTAAAAAAAAATACACTCTCAGATTCTGATTGGCCGAACTTAAGCTTTGATTCCGGCACATAATGTGGTGGGCAATTTATATGTAAAAAATATGCGTCATGCGCCCAGAAACTCAGTTTTACAATTTAAATCCTGGAATACAGCATGTCTGTGCCATCAGGGAAGAAAAACTCCACTGATGTGATACACTGGTCATTTAGTACATTCAGGTAGGGAGATGACTTCAAATTCCTGATTTTAATGATTGCAAAACCAATTGACATTGTACAGTGTGAGGCGTAAGATTGTGACAGTGTGGTAAATGCGACACTGTCCAGGGATGTTATCAGACCATGTAGAGTTGTTTAAGGAGTTACATCTTACATAATGCATTCAGTAAAAGCTTTTTGTACACTCATCATGAATACGAATGTCTTGGCAATACAGCTGACCCTCGAAATTCGCAGGGTGTTACATTCCTAGAGTACCTGCGAATTGTTAAAAAAAAATAATAATAAAAAAAAATTTTTGGATATAGCCTAAAAAATGCCCATAAATACCTACTTTTATAGTTTAAAACCTAAATATGCAACTGAATATGCTCTGAAAACTCTTGAATTTTATTCTAAATGCAGTTTAATACAAGAAAAAAAAAAGAATGTAAAGGTAAACCCGTATTCTGTACAGCACTGTACTGCTGTGTCTCCCACGGGGCTAGAATGTAAAATACAGATGTTACCCCTAATCAGATGTAGCGCAAATCATGCAAGCGCATTTTCTTTTGTATGCGCTGTCGTTTTCTTTGGTACAATATCGGTATTGTAAGCTACAGTAAGTACATTAATAATTCACCGTCCCGAGCCACTTTTTCCTCTACAGTTGCTGAATTTACAATAATATTTATGTTACAAAATTATATATATTTTTTAATAGTATAGTGTTAAAACACATGAGAAATTATATATTGCCACAAAAAAACCATGAAAAAAATTGCGAGGTGATTTGCGGTTTGACTTTGCAGGGGTGGATTGAGGTGTGCTTCCAATGATTTATTTGATCTGGTCTTTTTCTGTATAAAAAGGTAGAATGATTGTACAACATACTGTATATACATTTTTTTTTTATCTTAGTAGGTGTGTAGAAACCCAAAATGTATTAGAACATTTGATTTAGTTCTCTTCCATTCAAGATTCATTCATTATTCATACCGCTTATTCCATTACAGGATTGTGGGAGCAAGAGTAAAAAGAGAAAGAAGCAAAGTGAAAAGTCACTGGTCGGTCTTTTAACATGAATCGTTTAGTGATCGGCACATTGAACAAGGACAAGATCATGGAACATGTTAGTTTTACACTGGGTATAGACGATTGTGTTAGTATCCTACAGTAGTACATAAACAATGATTGTTGGACTTGTGGACAAATTGGGTTTATGAATGAGCTCTCGGAACAGAACCCGCACAAGCTGAATGACTTACTGTCTGTATGTCTAAAATCATTCTACCTTAAATAAAGAGCAGTTTAAAATATATTGCCATGAAATTCATGGCAATATATATGAAATTCCATGAAACTCATGGCGATGATAAGTTGATTTCAGACTTCATGCTTCAACTGTATACAATCAATATTTTGGAAGTGTCACATAGAAGGGGCAGAATTTGAGTTTTGAAAACGGTCTGTTTTAGGGATTATCACAGATCTGGCCACTCTGCTTTTAAAAAGTAGAATTTTTGTTTCTGATTTTGTTGCATTCTTGTCATATGGTTGTATCTGTCACCATCACATTTACATCAACAGCCAGTTTCTTTAACCAAACAAAACGTTAGGACACTTTTGTAACGGATGACATCGTGAACATGCTGTGGGTCAAAGGTATTCTAATAGTGGAATATAAGAGCATAATGTATAAAAAATTATAAGATATTTAAGCTAGTTTTTGACATGAATAGCTATATGCTAAAGGGTACAGCTATATATGCTATCTTTACAACTATAACAACCTTGTATAGGTTTTGTATAAAAATATTAATTTGTAAAACTGTACATTTTCATATTCGTACAAACTTTTCCCCTTGGCCTGAATGAGACATTAGTGGCATTTTACTTGCACAACTCAATCAGGACTTCTGTTCTTCCTTTGTCCCAGCATCTCAGAAGAAGTTGGAGAAAAAAAAGAAAATGTGAAAATGTCTCAATGTGCCTCAGCTCAGTGTAGTACTGAAGGTTATGACTCAGGTCATTGTCGAGGGGTCGGACCCACTGGAATGCAGTTCTTGTCCTGGGTTCGGAGGTTGCATGCTTGTGCAGTGTGCGAGTGAGTGTGTGTGCAGTGTGTGAACGCTGTTTGTAGTTTGTGACCTGTGTGTGTGTGTGTGTGTGTGTGTGTGTGTGTGTGTGTGTATATGTGTGTGTGTGTGTGCGTGAGTATGGTTGAGTGCCAGGCGTCATGTTCTGTCTTTTGCTGCCAGTCAGAAATGACAAATGAGACACATCTACAGTCAGACAGTCACATTCCAGACAGCTTGAGTGAATCAATCACACACACACACACACACACACACACACGCGCGCGCACACACACACCCCAAGAGTGGGCTGAGCTGTAATAATTTCTGTGATGTCACTCACAGTCATGTGAGGAATGTGGCAAGTAGATGACCTCTCCTTCATTTCATTTAATTTCTCTCTCTCTCTTTCATCCTTCTTTCTCACTTTCATCTTTTTCTTTGTTCCTTCTGTTTTTTACTCACTCCCATCCTTCTCTCTCTCTTTCACTGCAGTATTTGTTTCCTTTCTTGCTTTCTTTTCTTTATTTAATAGATCGGCTGGCCCAGTGAAGACATGTGGAAGGGTTTCCAGAAACATATTTTACCCTCCTCATCATTCGACCATATACTGTATACAGTGCAAGCAGAAAGTTTTCAGACCTTTTCAAGTTTTCCACATTTTATTATGTTTCACACTCACACTTCAAAATTCATTCTACAAAAACAACAACTCTACAATGGCAAAGTAAAAGCGATTCTTAAAAGTGTTTTGTTAATGTATTTTAAAAATAAATATTTAAATATCCCATTTATGTAAGTATTCAGACCCACCACTGAGTACTTGGTTAAAGCCTTGGTCACAAACAGTCTTACGAACGATGGGACATTTGTGGCGGGAATCATAGTTTTTTTTACAGCCTCCTTAGGAAGTTGGTACGACTGCCATTTAATTATTAAGAACAATTTAATGCATTCTTGAGAAAAAAAAGGTAGACTTTTCCATGTATGGTTGCTGTAGAGTTCTTACATTTACATTAAGGTTATCTTTTATAGCCTAGATAAGTCGATTTTATGAATTTTTTTGCCTTAAGGTTGTCATATGTGCATCAAATGTGGCGCTCTCAAGTAGTTGGTAGGACATCTCCTATGCAGAGAAGATGCAGAGAAGACTCCAGTTGCACCTTCTACAGCTGCAGTTGCAAGACGACGAAGGAGAAGCTCTAGAAGTTGTAGCTGCTGCTTTGGTTCTGCTGCAGCAGGAAGAGCATGAGAGAAGATGCCAACACCGATGCTGGTGGGTACCGCTATGGACAAAGAGGCGGCACCTCTAAGGGCAGGATGAGACTGTTTGCTGAGCCGGACCGCGAGGCAGAAGGTGACTACATGGAATACCTCTATGGTATCCAGAAATGGTGAAGAAATTATCTGTTATCTCTTTAAAACTCTCAGCAGAAAATAAGGAATTGTACGGCGCACATGCGGCTTTCATGCAGCCCCCATAAGACTGTCACAAACACCGCACAAATGACGTTCTGCCACCTTGTGGATATGATATTTTTGCCATAAAAATGTCCTATGAACGCCATGGTGCGCTTGTATGGATGCCGTACGACTATCGGTTCATTGGTGTTCATAGGAACTCATACCTACAGCCACCATAGAAATATGGGGTTCTGGAAATATTTTTTGAATCTAAATGATCTACATTGTTCCTAAGCCACCTTAAGGTGGCTCTGCGAAGAGTGGATTTTAGAAAATCTTGGACAAGACCATCGACCTGGCCACGAACTTATGAACAGGCTACGAATGCTGGATTCCTATAAGGCCGCCTTAAGAAGACCGTAGGAAATGCTAGAAAAGTCGTTCGTACAGCGTTAGTAGCCGTTCATATGGGTATTTGTGACGGCAGGTAAAAGATTTCTGGGAGCAATGACAGCCTCAAGTCTGGTTATGAATGATGCTACAGGCATGGTTCACATTTCTTTTGGAAGTTTCTTCCATTCTCCTTGACAGAACTCAAGCTCAACCAGGTTGGATGGACAGTGTTGGGGCACAGATATTTTCAGGTCGCTCCAGAGATTCTCTATTGGGTTCAGGTCCAGACTCTGGCTGGGCCGCTCCAGGACTTTCACAGAGTTGTTCTGAAGCCACTCCCATGTTTCTTGATGGTTTGTAGAAATCACTATGGTTTGTTTGTAAACCATCACCCCAGGCTGAGATTCTGAGCACTCTCCTTAAAGTTTTCTTTCAGGACAGCTCACGATAAGACTTACATCCATTTTCCTTCTATACTGACTAATCTTGCAGAGAAACTTCCCCAGAGCATGGCGCTGCCACCACCGTGTTTGATTGTAGAGATGGTTTTAATAAGGTGATGTGCGGTGCCTGATTTCCTGATGTCAAATATTTTCAATCTTTGTGTCATCAGTCCAGAGGATTTGTTTCTTATGGACTGAGAGTCCTTTAGATGCTTTTTGCCAAACTCCCAGTTTGCTTTTATGTGACTTGCTTACTGAGGAATGGCTTCTGTCTGGCCAACCAAGTACCATAGCGATAGTCTGATGGTTGCAGTGCAGTAATGGTTGTCCTTCAACCAAGTCTCTCCCATCTTAACAAGGGAACTCTGTATCTCATTTATAGGGATTCTAAGGTTATTGGTGACAGTACCTCTCTCACCAAGGCTCTTCATTTATGATTACTCAGTTTGGCTGGTCAGCCAGATCTGGAAAGTTTCTTGAATGTTCAAAATCTCTTCTATTTGAGAATGATGGAGACTATCATGCCTCCATTAGTGCTGGAGAAACGTTCTTGTATCCTTCACCAGATCTATGTCTTGACACACTCCTGTCTCTCGGGTCTACATATAATTCTCACGACCCAATGACTTTATTTTCACTCTGACATACACCGTTTACTGTGTATGTCATAAGATGCTCATATGACAACTTAATGTCTTCCTGCTGCATTGTAGCGGATTGTAGTCTGCAGTTTATCTACAGAGGACCGACAATTAATACACACGCCCTAAGATTCGATGTGATTCATTCGACTCTCTCCAGTCACAGGCTGTTCTCTGTCAATAAACTGCAGACTCATCTCCGAAAACTTCATTTGTGGTGCTGACTGAAATCCGCTACAAAATTGGTTCCGTAACCCGGATTAACTAAAAAAAAAAAAAGAGAGAGAAAAAAAAAAAGATAAATAAAAGTACCTATTTTTCTCCTGAATAAAGATCATGCACTTAAAATAAGAATATAAACATTTGTTTGCTTACTGAAATAAAAAATTTGGAAACTATTTCAATCATAAATCAGGTTTTTATAACATTCGAATCATTAAAAAAGTTTGCTGGAATAGTTACACAACACTACAGCATACGTACAGCCACTGTAGAAAAATTGGGATGAATCTGAATCTAAATGATCCATGATCACCGTGCATTGTTGTCAAGTTGTTTCTAAGGCAGTCCTAAGGTGGTCATAGACGGGTGTGTGTCTTTCTTAATTTTGAAAAAAAAAAAAAAAAAGATTGTAATAAAACTATACAGTATGTCCAAGCTCAAAACATCATTCTTTGCATTTGTTTGTTTATTTTATATGCACATTTTCAACATTTTGTAAAGGGTGCCAATAAGCCCAATCAACTAATGAAATAAGCGACGTAATGAGATAAAGGATAAAAGAAATTCAGAATGCCGTTAAAGGGAAAACTGGGAAAGTGATAGACTGAAGTGAGAAAAAGTGAGAGAGAAAGAAAGATACAGGAATAGACAGATTGCGTGTTTGCTTTGTGGGCAGCCCATGACTACACAACTGTCTGTATCTCTCCGAGTCTGCGCAGGATATATTTATCTCTGTATGTGCGTGTCTGTAAATAAGCTGCTAAGATGTATTTGTGGGAAACATGCTAATGTTTAGTGGCAGCATCGAATTGATCCATGTCACACATAAACCTACACAGTTTAAAAACACCCCCCCATACACACTCAGACACATGGAAGCAACGCCACGAGCTTAATGCATTTGTTTGTTTACTTTTCTCTGCGATTTCCAGAGTTTCACACACATGCACACACAAGCGCATACAGACACAAGCCTTATTTCGCAAATTGGACATCATCACCTAAAACAAACTTCTCACCTTCACTCATCACACACACTTGTTGTTGACAGCTTGTGTCTTGGATTTGCATTGGTGTATGCATGCTGGATGTTTACAGTTCATCTCTCAGCACTCAGGGCCACTGGGCCTGAGTTGTGTGTCTGTGAGAGTGTGTGTCCTTGGCGCCGTCTGTCTGCTGTAGAAATGTGAGGCTCTGTTAACAGTGCATGTTCTTTAACATCGGGTCAGTTTTTGACAAGGGCTCTCAGGTTCTGTTTCTCTCTGATGCTTTTGTCCGCACATCAGTTGTGCATTTTTACACCTGCTTGACAAAGCGAAACAGAGTGATAAAATATAAATAATGACCAAGGAAACCAGATGAGTCATGCCAACTTTGCCCTTATCCCTTATCACTCTTGTCTCAGCTACTCTCCTTCTGTCAAACTCCTGCTAAAATCTGCCCCATCAACCATTCTTTTTTACTAGAATAGATGTGGCTGCGACTTTGTTCACGTGGAATTCAATTGCACACCCATAAGCGCCCCTGAAAAAAATATGTAACACCATCTGTTGAATTTTAGAATGAAGGCATGGGATCGCGTTTATGAAGTAGATTTCAATTGCATACTCAAAAGCGCATATAAAAAAATGGAAAGTGCCATCTGTTGATTTTTGAGATGAAGTAATGATTTTTACTCATTACATCATAAAATATACAAAATATCATAATGTAGACATTTCTTTAAGTTTAAGTTTGATGTCGCCTCAGTCAAATGTCATTAAATAAATAATATGCGAGTTAAGGTGTAACGGTTTTGCTGCAGGCAGCTGGGGTACTGATCAGAGATTTGGGGGTTCAGTCTCTGCCAATGCTGGGTCACCACTGTTGGGTCCTTGGTCAAGACTCAGCCACTTCATGCAGTGCCAAACCAGGGTAGAAAATGGGCTGTCCCAAAAAGCCTGTTCTAGGTTTTCAAATTATCGGATGTGGCGACCCCTGTGACATAAGGGGCAAGGCCCAGAAAAATATAAAAACTGCATGATTTTTAATGACGTGTTACTCAAACTATACATTAAAACTGCACACAGTTCTCACACAGTATGTTCAAGCAACCAAGCATCATGTTATTGCTCTCACCATACATTTAAACAGGACAGATGCCTTTGTTCATTAGCAATTCCAATACAGTTTCATTTGTTTTTCGATCTAGATATCAGAAACCTCAAACGCAATTTATTTGTGCCAAAAAAAGAGAAAAGTGCAGTTAATCTTAGCTGTTCTACTTTGTACAAAAACCAAAAAAAAAAAAAAAAACAAGTATGGACCTGAAAACTGTTGAGAAGACACAGAAAGTATGGTCTGGGTGTTGTGCAGTGAAAATTGGAGGTACGTGCACATGCATGTTGAGGATTGTGGAAAATCGAACTGTGAACCTGCTCACACTGCGAGACAGCCAACCAAAACGAGTGTCATGCCAGAAATCCATCGGATCATCCAGGAGCCAGATCGCAGGTTGTCCGGGTGCGTAATTAGGCAGTAAGACCCTGCTCAAAACAACTGAATGTGCTGAAATTTGGACTGATTATGAATTTAGTCAGGGCTCATGTCTGTCCAGCCTTAGACTGAGTCGTCTTAATGGATAGTGGAGGCATGGAAGTTTTCCTCATTTCTGTTTCCTGAGCTGCAAAAAAAAAAAGAAAAGAGAAGAGCTTTTTCGATAGCACTGTTAGCGTAGCTTAGCAGTAGATATATTGTGTGTAGCTTTATGTTACTGATGAAGACCAGGTTTGAGTGATTAGTAATCAGGTAGCCATGAACATGGATAAGTTGCTCGTGAGGTTTTTTCTTATCACACGACAGAGCCTGGAGTTTGTCACCTGACAATTTTAGGAAACATAGTTTTATCAGTTTAAGCTGCTACGGATTTTCCGAGCATATCTCAGAGTTAACCAGATTTTTGACCAAGCCACATGGCATGACTAAATCTTCATAGTGTCCAGATGGTTTCCTGAAAGTTTTCCGTTCATCACCCTTTCTGATACAGACAAAATTGTAAACACATCTGAGGTCAAGTAGTGAAAATGTGGGCAGATTTTAGAGAGCTTGAGCTCATCGTCAACAGGTTTCGCAGAACAGTTGTACGATTCTAAAACCTCTGCACTTTTTGAAGTGATAGCACTTAAATATGAGCAGCGTAATTTACTGAGCAATCTTGGTCATGCCTTGTTATTAATGCTGGAAAATTGCTCATAGTTTACTTATGTTCAATTGCAAGTGTCTCGGTGCACAACGTTTCAGACATGGAATATCAAAGTCGTCTGATTCTTTTTTATTATTATTATTTTTAAAGCATGCAGACAGTAAAACACAATTCCTGTCTTTAAAATGGTCAATAACCAGCTACAGTGCATTCTAGTATTTCATGAATCCATTAAAATGAAAGCAATTATTGGTCATGGACCGAGACTTTTGGACCTTACAGTTAAAGGAAAGTCATTTGTTTAAGAAGAGTGTTTACTTTAAGCTGAGATACCCATGCGACTGAAAGCCAGCAGTCATTTGCTGCTGTGCACATCTAAGCATCGTGGTTTAGTTTCGGGTGAGGCTGTGCATCTGATGGGCTTCTTCTGCATTCCTAAATTTAAGGGAAAAATGCTTAGTGGTTTAACCTAACACAGAGTTTGGAAATCAGAGCCCGAACCTTCAAATATGGCATTACATATTCCTCATGTTGTGAAAATAATATCCTTGTAAATTCTCTCAGCTCAGCCACAAAGATTCTGGCAATTCTTGGCTGGTTGTAAATTGGGAATTTGGGGTGGGGTGGAGGTTTTTTTTTTCTTCACCATGATGGCTAGTATGCAGCTTTTAAGGATGTAAGGATATGTGCCAGTAGCATCCACAGTCATGGGACTTTGGGGATGATGCTAGGAAATGCTTTAACCACTCCAGAAGGCACTGTTAATTACTTTCCTCTTTTTATCGTCTATAGGTTTTGTTCCAAAGCTTGTCTACTAATATGGGTACCAACAGGAACTAATGCTGTGTTTACAGTACATGGGTCGTGTCATCACTGGGTTTCACTGATGCAAAAGTCTGGACGTTTTAATTTACAACAGTTGCTGAATGTTGAATTTTAGTATTCAATTATGAAAGCTGTGTCTCTCTTTTTTTTATGCTATTCTTTTTGACTGCTAGTTCTGGTAAGCCGTACAGCTTTCCAGTTAGCCATATGGCTATTTTCAGGGAAAGAAAATAGTGAAGTTTGTTCTAAATAACTGAGAGAAACACATTTCTTGGATTTAGATATGCTGTTTAATCCCTGAGGTGAATGCTGAACTGCAATCTCAGTTTCAATTGAGTTTTTTTTACTAAATCTTTGAGTAGCAAATGGCTTCAGACCGAGGAGCTCAGTCGAGCTGAGCGTGTTTTCCGCTGTCACTTCTGGACGTTTGTTCTAAATCAGCTCTTGCTACCAGGGATTTGGCTGTGTGCATTAGTGATTGTGTGTTGGAGCAGGAATGCGAGTGTGTGTGGAATCCTTCAAAGCTCTTTTAAGTCAGTGTGACTCAAATGGCTACCTATAAATGCCCTCTCTTTCCGTGTCTGTATGTCTGTCCGTCGCTCTCTCACACCGTCCCTCTGATGGGGAAAAGACAATATTAATGCGAGGGCTCACGGCGGCGCCGCCGCTGCTGTTCAGACGGTGCTGGAGCAGTACAGGCTGCTGATTTATGAACACCAGACCTGGCAGGACTACACACACACCTTTAAGCCCATACACCTACTATAACGCTGACAGGCTTTTCCGTGTATATAGGACGGACGTCCCACATAGTGCAGTTACAGAACTGAAGTTTTGAGGGCTTCAGATGTTCATTCCTGTGACCGTTTCCTGTTTCTTTCTCCTTTGTGAAATTTTGTGGTTAGGAATTTTCTGTTTTTGTTTTTTTTGGTTTTAACTTTGCTCACAATGTCCTGATCTGGTCTGTCATGATGTAAGAACTATGCTCTCCCTCTTGTGCTTTCATCTTTCTCACTGTCTCAATGTCTTGCCGTCTCTGACGTGTTCCAAAGGACAGTGCAGGAAGGACAGAGGGAAAAACAAACACTAGGACAAACATGATTGAGTGCAGGAGCCTGGCAAGTTTATTTGGATTTTGTGCTGAGGCATACCACACACACACACACACACACACACACACACACACACACACACACACACACACACACACACACACACACGCTGATCGAAATGTAATTGTAATATAATGCAGAACTGACAAAAAAGCAGACTGCTGTACATGAATGTATATGTGTTTATGTGTGCTTGTCATACTTCATTAAGCAAGTGGTCGCTTAGGTATTTAAACTGAACACAGACATAGAAACACACACATTAGTCAAACGGTCCTTATGAGGAGCTAAAAATGAATAACTACTAATACAGCGAAAACTTGTATACTACACCTGAAGCTTTTATTTTTTTATATAAAAGCTGCAAACAAATAATGCCATTTTTCTCCTACAGACCAAAAAAATGTCTTAACAAGGTCAAAACTTTCAGATATTCCTATTCTTGTGGACACACACACACACACACACACACACACACACACACACACACACACACATACACATTTTCACACACACTTTCACACTGTGTCCCCTGCAAACATCCTGCTGAGGCTGTGGAATCCTGGCACCCAGGCCAGAGTTCAGGGGTGGAAACTATTGGAGGTTGGGCTTGTGATTGTGTGTGTGTGTGTTACTATGAAAAAGAAAAAGGGCATGCACCCTTAGATGGAGCTTTTCTAAGCTTGACACTGTCCCATAGACGCCTCCTGGCTGTCGTCTGTCATCAGTCAGTCGGAGCTGTACTGAAATGCAAATTATCAGCTGCATCATTTGTGGCCAAATCAGGCTGTGACAGCTGTTTTATCTCATGACTAAGGTGCTTGTTTTTGGAGAAAGTGTTTTTTTTTTATCTAAAACATGGAGCAAATTTTTTCCCTCAATTTTCCCTCAAAAAAACATCATGGAATTGTGAAGCATGTCTTTCAGTCTACGGCCTTCAGTGAGCTCCCTCCAAATAAAATAACATAAAAATCATGCAAGTGAACTGCTAGTTTCCTGGAGTATGAAACGTCTGGTTATTATTAAAGGTTTTGCAACATATATAGGGTATGAAATATGTTAATATATAATAGCCTACATATTTCCAATCAAACGTTACCTTTATAGTGGTAGTACTGTCACAGAGCACTGGAACAACACTTACTTTATTGCTACTCTTGCTAGTCTGTATGCTCTGGTTGAAATAATAATTTTTTTTTAAACAAAACAAGTTGGATGATCAAGTTATCAGTAAACTGTGCATAATGCAAGAGATGAGTGCAGATTGATTCACAGCTTCGACTTCTGAACTTCAATTTGCACTCTTACCAACTCGTATCAGGGAGAGGGGAATCCGAGTAGTGTCCTTGCATTTTTTTTCCCCCCGATTTTCTCCCTAATTTAGTCGTGTCCAATTCCTCCCCGTCACTAGGGGCTCCCACATTAAGGCTACTACTACCACTCAGCCGGGAGGGCTGAAGACTATCACGTTTTTCCTCCGAACCACGTGACGCCAGCCGACTGCATCTTTTCGAACTGCTCGCTCGCGCACCGTTGGGGTGCCGTAACGCACCCTCCGTTGCGCGAGCTCACAGACCCCTGACTGGCTCATTAATGTGGGAGCACTAAGTACCTCTCATCCCTCCCCTCTGAGAGAGCCAATCAGCTCTCTGTAGACCTCCGGCTGCGAGAGGTTACAGCACCACCCGGGATTCGAACTAGCGAACTAGTTCGCGAACTAGGATGATAGGGCGAGCGCTCTTACCACTGCGCCACTCTGTGTGGGGATGGCCACACTGTTAAATGAGCTAGACAGTTTTGACTTCGTCTTATGAGCAAGGAGTGAAAAAATAAGGGTGGGTGAAACCGTGACATCTCTTCCTGAGGACCAGGTTCACTGTTGCTGCTGCAAACTGCCCTTCCAAAGAAAACCCTTGCTCTCATTTGGGACTTGTGTCTGTGTCAGGTGCCCGCATTCTCCACCAGTCTTATAACTTGTTTTGGGGAGCATCACAGGCATGAGGCAAAAAGTATGTTTTCAGTTTACAAAAATGGAAGGTGTAATGTGGACTTTGAATGAATTAGGTAAGAAGGGATAAAAAATAATGTGAAGAGAGTGCAAGGTGTGTGTGTGTGTGTGTGTGTGTGTGTGTGTGTGTGTGTGTGTGTGTGTGTGTGTAAGTGTGGGTCAAGTTCACCGGTAGTAATTCTGTGTTGAAGGCCAAATGACCAATCACAGTTACTTAGCGGTGATGAACACTCCTTACTTTATTAATGACGCCCAAAAGAACGCCGCAGCAGTCTGAATGCTTGGTCCGTCCGTTGTGGTTGATACAGGGAACCACTTTACCCTATGCTGTGTATCAAAGGGCACACATCTAACAGTGAGCCGGGGGTCTGCAATCTGAAATCAACATGATATATACACAAGCTAATCAAACCAAACATGGTTCAAGTGGATGACTGAGATCACATAGCTGTGCGGAGGTGCCTACTGGTAACTAAAGTGGTGCAGAGCACCCTCCAGGGGTTAAACCTGAGAATAAGTTGAACATTTGTGTGCGTTAGTTTATCCTAATACTGTATGATTAGTTTTATGGTAAGATGGAAGAATGTTTGACTAAACTTATAACCACATGTACATGGAAATGCACAGCGAAGGTGTTGAAGGTAACTGGGCACAGGCTATTTGAACACATATTTATAAATATGTGTTCAAATATTAGCACTGAGGTGGGGAACTTAGAGCCACAGTTTTTGGTCACCACTCCATTGGTTTACTCTTTTTAAAAATATATTTATTTTGAGCCCTTTTCCACCTGACACTGAGGGACAGTAACTAAGCCGTGGCAAGACTATCTGTTGTTTTTTTTCCATGGACAAGTGTGCGGTACTGTAAGCATGCTGAATTCTGGTACTTTCCTGATGAGGGTTATATGAGTGGAGCTAGAAATGGAAATTTAGCTGTTTATTTTATGAGGCAACATCACACGTTTGTAACAAAATTGAACTTTTCAGATTTTTTATTCTTTTTTTTTTTTTTTTACATATTGACTTACGTACACTAATTTTTCTATTTATATAATATATCTGTATATATACTAGGGGCATCCAAGTCATACCGGGAAATTTCTTGTGAATGAAGTTGTAAATCTGTTATTTACAGAAGACTTCAAACATAGTAGAGTGATGAGACTCTTCGCTATAGTAAAATGTCAGACGTCCATGAATGACGATCCCGGCCGAAATGGCTCGGAGCCCACTGCAGTTGTTCCCATGAACATTCAATGAGTGTGACGCCTGATACGTGAAAATCAACTAATAACTTAATGGTATCCAAGCACTAGTGAAACACTGGGATAAATGCATTGGTGTATCAGAGGATGATATAAAGAAATAAAGGGAGTTTTTAACTCTCATAACTGTTTTCAGTTCTTATGCACAATCAAAAGTCCTGAGCAAACCTTTATATATACAGTACTTACTGGTAATAAATTTGCAATATCACATGGGCGGGACACTGCTGTTGTACTGAATATTAGCATACAGTAGCTATGATGATATTCAGCACAACCTTGAGATTATGTGATATTGCTTTTATATAACAGTTCCACAAGCACTTATTTATTATCATCAGATTTTTATTTGTTTGTTTATTTGCTCCTGCAACACATACTGTATGCTTCTGCGACTGACTGAGTTGGTGACTGAAAGTTATTGACTGACAGTTTAACAGGGGTGAAAGTAGTTTTCAATTCTTACTAGCATTATGTAGCCAAAAGATTAGGAGAATAATCCCCAGACGTGGTGAATAGTCCTATAAAACTCTTAAGAATATCAGCTAATCTATAGGGTTCACGGGTTGAATGCCAAATAGCATTAAATACAAACTTCTCGTCCAATCAGATCACTCAGTCGAAACTAACTGTCATGTAATATATACAGTGGAACCTTGGATTGCGAGCATAATTCGTTCTGGAAGCGGGTTATATCAAAATACCCGTAAATTTTATTTTCCCATAAGAAATAATAAGAAAATTTAATTATTCGTTCCACAGCCCAAAAAAATAAATACAGTGGAACCTTGTATTACGAGCATAATTCGTTCCGGAAGCGGGCTCTTATTCCAAAAACACTCGTAAACCAAATAGACTTTTCCCATAAGAAATAATGAAAACTCAAATTATTCATTCTACAACCCAAAACAATAAATACATAAAAATAATTAATACAACATATAAAGTAAAAATAAAACAAATTAACCTGCACTTAACATTTTTAAAAAAGTAAAAATAAATCCAG
>JAAGKR010000322.1:95982-148482 GCA_011419295.1 Clarias macrocephalus | reverse complement strand
TTCATAAGTCAAGACACAATATCTAAACAAAACTCATTAAAAATGGGATTTCAGTCTCATAATGTCCTGTTCTGGTCAGCTCTTTGTTTCTCTATGTGTTCGTGTTCATTTTTTCTGATAAAAGCCATCGTATACATGGACGTATTTTGGTTCAATCAGCTTCTTCAAATGGCAAGGTATACGAGTATAAAAATATTATTTGTTATGAAGCCTGAATGTATACCTGAGTGTTTTAGAGGTCCTGTGAACATAACCCTTTGGCACTTTTTTGGAAGAGTAGGTTGGCAATAATTCATAATGCCAAAACAGAAAATGATTACAATTATGTACAATGAGTACAATTTCAATTATAGTATTCACCGTGCAAATAAAGACTTAAATCTGGCGAAAGTTATAAAAGTCTTAGCCACATTTACTACTATCCTGTTATTTATTTAATTAGATTTACACTTATTTAATTCATTTGTTTAATCCTGTAAGACTTCTGTGGCACGAGCCTCTTTGATGTGTACCCGGGTAAAGCTGATGCGAGTGTGGCTGGAAGAGTTGAATAAATTGTTATACACGAGGCTTTGAAAAGAGCTTTCCGTTTCTTATTGCACCCGGGCTTTTAAAAGCACTGATTTTGAAAGGGTTCTTTGAAGTGGAGGGCTGAGAAGCGGTTAAGGGGTGGTTGTACAGTATATGCACTAAAATCCTAACAGTGTTTATGTACCAGTATTTAGGTGTAATATGTTATCACCATTTCCAACTCCTTTACAGTGCCTTGACAAAGGGTGGATGTTTACATAGATTTAGCATGTCGGAAGAAGCCTATAGCAAATTGTAATGGTTCTGAAACAATAAAACACTTTAGTCTTATTGAACAGTAATCAACTCTGGATTGGTAATAATAACTCTACTTTGCAGTGGGCCACGTCACATCCTTGATTATTTACCTAGAAACTCTTGTTCTTCTTATTGCAAATGAGGCGGAAATGGTTCCTGTGAAACAGTACATTGATTGGTATCATGTGTTTGTAGGAATCTTTGTCATAAGTAGAATAAGACAGTACTGTAAATGTTGGTTAGCAAGGTGGATATACCAATATAACTCTAAATGAGCTCTAGGGGGCAGTGTAGATTCTGCGAGGTGCTTCATTTATGTTAACATGAGCAGAAGTTGGGAACAAATTATTGCAATCATTTTGTAATTTGCTTTATAAATGCCAGAGACTGATTTTTAAATGTACAACAGCGCATAGTACAGTCTTTTGTTCAGAGAAAATCTGAAGAGACCGATAAAGTGACTGTCTTTCCATCTCTTGCGCTTTATATCGAAGCCTGCAAACTTTGTCCTGTCAGCACACATGAACTCTCTGACATGTGTAGTCAAAACACACCCCGAGCTTC
The DNA here is from genome assembly GCA_011419295.1 of Clarias macrocephalus. Taxonomy (NCBI): domain Eukaryota; kingdom Metazoa; phylum Chordata; class Actinopteri; order Siluriformes; family Clariidae; genus Clarias; species Clarias macrocephalus. The sequence continues at coordinate 147,090 of JAAGKR010000322.1, read as the reverse complement.
ACCTCACACACATATTACCTTTCCTTTCTCCCTGCTCTACTTATTCTGTAGAACTTCCTCAAAGTTTTCTTCATTGAAACCCCATAGGGAACAGTGCTTGTGTTAATATGAGAGAATTGTCGAACTTTCCCAGTCAATCCGTCTTTTGTCGTTCGTTCTGTGGACAGACCGAGCGCTCCCTCTGTGTTTGGTGATTCAGCAGAGCGGAGCGCCCGTTCCCTTAAGTTTATTTGACTTCTCTGCAGTTTAAGCCGAGGACCCACATAACATTTTAGCCTCGCGCTTACTCCTTCAAATAAATTATCCGAGTGAAACAGCATGCTCGGTTTGGACTCGTGCTACGCAATCTGGCGCCAACTCGGGTCACCTGGCGAAAGTTCGATTAAATCTGGATCTTTGCTGTAAATCACATAGGATCTGCGGTAGTGAGGCCATCTGGCTTGTATAAATAAAATGATTATGAAATGGTCTGGCCAGGAACGAGAGGTCTCTGCGGAGTGCACGTCTTGTACTGTCACTCTCCTTGTACAGGAATATGTACAGTAGTTTAGCATTGCACTTCACATGTACACACACACACACACACACACACACACACACACACACACACACACACACACACACACACACACACAAACTCCAATGGGAATGAAGCAATGTAGGCCCCTTTGTCTTGCTTTATGGCCCTCTAAAGGATGCAAGCATGATCATTAGCCACATCAAGGCACCCTTGCCGCTGCTTATATGAAAAGACGCCTCCCCCTTCCAGCATCCCAAGAGCTTGTGAAGAGCGTGAGCTCTGAAACCGGCAATGCAGTGACACAGTGATTTGCTTTTATGTGCACTTTCTTGGCTCATTGTCTGTCCATCACAAGAACTTTAGGACACCCATTAGAGATTGACAAGTACCTCTTTCTGTCTCTATACCCCTTTTACCACCGGTGTCATTCTTTCATGTGGCGATTTTCCTTGTTTAAGGAAAGCAGTGAATTAATTTCTAGAATGAAATGGTTCTAGGATTTCACACTATGTCCATACCTGCGTACCAGCTTGGGGCTTTAGCCACATTCTGATTGGCATGTTTTTTTTTTTTTTTTTAAAGATTTAAGAAAATTAGATCTCATGGTTCCAGTGAGAGAATGAGCTTTTCCCAACAGTCTGAACAGTCTCATAATTGTACCCCTTTTAACACTTCTCCTCTACAAACAATATCTTGGATAACCCCTCCCTTGCACATAGTTTGCTCAACTTTTACTTGTTTATGCATTTATATCTGTTCATTTTCCCTAACTGTCTTGCTCAAGGACCCGAGCTTGGCAGTTCCAGGATTTGAACTTACATCCTTTTGATCAGAAGCCCAAAGTCTAAGCCACCTTTCCCCACTTTCTTGCTTAATGAAACTCTCCTGATTTTGTCTCTAGCCCTTCTGGTTATGGATCCTTAGAGATTCTGCAAGGTGCTTTTTTAAGTCACCCTGAGTAAATGTCTGCTATGTGACTAAAGCTATTATATTAACCAAGTACAAATATACATTTTTAGTATATTAAGGTGCAAACTGTTTGATTTTTGCTTTGACAACCATTATCTGGTTTTAGTCTAATCTAGGGAGGAATGAAAGCCTCGCAATTGATCAATATAGAAAGAATAATACTAATAAACCAAACCACAAGGAATAAATTGCAAATAAATGTTAGGATATTTGGAATCAGCTTGGAATGATCTTGTACTGAATCATTGAAATTGTAAAATGATAACTTTTAATATACAGGTTATACTGTACAGTACAGTTTTAGAGCCATATTATCTGTACTATAGATGTTAAATCTGGTTTTCATGGCTGCATTAATATGTAGAAAACCATTCACTATTTCTAAACATACCTGTAAGAAACCTAATGTAGGCTTCTGAGTTTTGCTTGGAAATAGGACGGAGCAAGTGCAAAAGTTGCAAAATATTCTCCAGCACAATCTTTAAAACATCCAGCTGTTTTATTTATAAAACTGCACAAATCTGTATCTAGCACTACTGATTTTTTTCAAGCCAAGAGTTTTCACACCAAATATTGCCTGTGTTTATTTTATTACTTGTTAGTGCTTTTTTCTTATGAAGTCTTTATGCAGAAATGATTTCGAAAGCATCTTTGAATCAGACTTGTTTGTCCAGCACATTCCCTTGGGTGCTCGATCTGATTGCAGTCAGTGGAGTTTGGCGGCCAGGTTGGTGGCCTTGGGCTTTTTGCCTACTGAGCCCTGTGTGCAGCAGGCTGTACTTTAGTGCACTGGCTGTTCTTGGCCAACAGTGACTTTTTTGGCGAGTTGTGCTGCATTGCTTTGGGTGCCCATGATCTTGTCACTGTTTTCTGGTGTACTGTATAATTAATAATCAAAGTGAGTGTGCTAATGTGATGTGGTGGCATATATCACACCTAGCACACACATAATATACTTAGGATGTTAAATTGTCCTATTCAGTATTAATCCACCTTTTTTGTCTCACTCACTCTCACTCATCGTCTATGCCACTTAATCTTGTATTCACGGTCCCGGGGGCCTGGAGCCTATCCCAGGATACTTAGGGCACGAGGCAGGGTACACACTGGACAGGGTACCAGTCCATCTCAGGGCACACACATACACATACTCACACACTCATTCACACACTACGGGCAATTTGTATTTGGACTGTGGGAGGAAACCGGAGTACCCTGCACACAGAGGCGGGAATCGAATCTGGACCCTGAAGGTGCAAGGCAACAGTGCTAATCACTACACCTCCGTGGCACCCCTTTTCGTTTCTTTAACACAAACGTTTATTATCTTACTGTAGTCTCCTTGTAGATCTTCTGAGCATGGTCTTCCTGTGTCTATGTTTTCACTGGGAATCCCATTCAGGGTGTGATATTCCTGCATCATATCTATTGTTCCTGGGACAGACACACAACCCTGACTAGGACAAGATGCTTACTGAAGATTCTTTAATGAAGGAATTAATGAATTAATTACCCTGTTTTCATATGGTTGTAACATAGTGTAGATGAAGAGGACTTTAGTACAGCTGAGTAACATCTTCTGTAGCTTAGATAAATTTTGCTGTAGCTTAACTAACACTGACTATAATTCAAGTATACGATTATACGGTTTTGTTCTTTTACACATTTATGCTCACCTTATAAATAACTAATACACTATAAAACCATCTTTTTTCTTTGTCTTGTGACTAATCTAATCCTAAAATTGATGTATTTGTGCAGCTATTCCTGTGTATGATTTCTTTGCATATTTCTTGTGAATTGTTAAAAGGATTATGGCCAAAAACCGCTATTCCGAAAAGGGAGGTAAAGAAAGAAATACAGAGTGACCCCTTGAGAAGAAGAGAAAGGAGGGAAGGATGTGCTGACTGTGTTTTTATGTTTTTGTCCTGGAATCTATGGGTCAGTGTTAATGGCAGTAGGCTTCTGGTTGTACAAAGGGTCCTGTGGCAGAAACATTAAGCTAATTTATACCTCTCACATAACACGTCCATCTCCAGGAGCCTGGCTGAGGATTGTTTGTAGTGGAGAGCGCACACGTCTTTCAGCTGTAAATTAATCCCCCTCTCACATTCTCTCTCTCTCTCTCTCCCCTTTTTCCTGCAGATGGGATGAACTGCATGAACAAGGACCATGGCTGTGCTCACATCTGTAGGGAGACTCCTAAAGGTGGCGTGTCATGCGAGTGCAGACCAGGGTTCGAACTGGCTGAGAACCAGCAGGACTGCAGATGTATGTACCGTGCCGTTTCAGCACCTCAGCTAACAACACAGCTGCAAATGTTGCTTTCACTTATTGGTGTTCAAGGAATAGGGTGTGTTGCTGATTCGAGAGCTGGGCTTCATATGACTGTACAGCTGTAGTTCAGGGTGATAAGTTAGGAACAGTTTCTTACAGTAAGTGTGTCCAGTCTCAGGCAAGTGGTGGTGAGAGGAAGAATTTATATATGTATGTATTACATAATCATTCAGTGCTTCTGTTTGATGAGATAATGCTATGGACTTTGCTGTGCTTGGTTCAGACACAATTCAGAACAGCATAAGGCAGTTACTTAGAAGACAAAGTGTTGTTAAAGATGACAAAGTTAGCAAATAGGTTTTATTGCTGAAAGTGCTACTTTGTCTGGTTTAGAATTTGGTTTTGGCTCTGACAGCCGGTAAGTACTTTTCCTTTTGCCATGCAGAAGTGAGCGCGACCCTGGTGACGTCCTGATGTCGTCAGGTGCAAAAGGTGCAAATATGCAATAGTGCATATCATGTAATATGCAGTACAACTAAAACTAAAGCATACATACAGAATAAACAGTATGTTATATCAATAAATTAAAATCAATTTAAATGACATTTCTTTCAAATCTTTAACTTCCTGGTAGCTGTTAGTTCCAGGTTTGTGTTCCTAACTTTTCAAACTACACCCATATCCCAATAGTTAGACTGTAAGGACTGAATAATATGGTTTAAGTTCAATGAGTTTAAAAAAAAAAAAGCTGAAATTTTAAGGCATTAAATCTATTTAAGAAATGTTAATACTATATGAATCTGACAACCTATTGTACCCCAATACCTCTGAATCTTCAGTTCTGATTGCTCCAAATGTGTGGGTTAAATTTACATAATTGCTGATGTGGTGAGGTTTTCTGTGAGGAGACATTTATCTGGAAGGAGTCTCCAGTGTCAGCACTTCAGGTGAAGTTTTCTGGCACACTAAAGTTGCACATTTGTGGATTGTTGGTTGGTTTTCTTTTTAAAGAACAGATCTGCTGGTGTAGAGTCTGTTTATTGCTGCTTTAACATATTTAATCTTTAAATGTATATATAAACTGATACAAATTGAAGGGTAATGAATAACTAAGAAAGTATTAATTGCTGAAACGTTGTGATTTGAAAGGAATAAACCACTTTGGGATATGCTGTTATTTGTAAATAATCAATATAATCAATAATCAAATCTCAGGCTATTTGGTGTGTAATTTTGATAGGATAGGGCTGGCTGTGCTGCCACATCCTGTCCTTTAAGCGCTTAATATGTATAATGGCCTTACGTTTGGAAGAATGAGTGAAAGTGATTTGCTCTCAACTGGAAAAGGGCATTGTATGAGGGAAATAATATTTTTTTTTCATTTTAATGCAACAATAAACACTTGGTTATGTGAGTCATATACAGTAGTTCTGGGGCAAAATAAATTGCTGCACTAATTTATAAAAATGTAAGCTTAAACCCCATTATTGATTATTTCACATATTTAAAATGCCTGGGATTCAGTAAGAATAGTCTACGCTTGTTTATTTGTTCTTCCTTGTATTTGTTCCTCCAGATTTACCATAGTTTATCATTATATTTATTCTACATTCTACAGTCCAGTGCATAAAATATGACAAGACAATGTGAAAAGATCAGAAGAATATGGGGTCATGAAGCAGTGTGTGTCTCATGACCGTGTGAACTCCCACATGGACTAATCCACTAGACAGCAGTCTGGGGGAGAGCAAGAGCGAGCGTCGGCTATTTATTAGTTACGCTTCGTTTGGCAACACATCCTGTTCCAGAAAGTTTCAAGAGTGAAATATTGAGAAATGCTTTAATATCCATGATTAAAGAGGAGCTGGGGTACATTTTGATTGTGTGTGTGAGAGAGAACGCGAGAGTGGATGAGTAAGTGCATTAGTCTTGAACATTTTAGGCAAGTACTTTATGTTCACACTTCAAATTCACATATGTTAGTTTCTGTATAGTTCATTCGACATATAAAACAAATGAATGTTTGAATAGTGATGGCAGTTTTATGAGCATCTATGTGATTGATGGAAAAGCCTTTTAGAGGAGTATGTGAGAATTCCCATGAGGAGCTTTAATCATGCTGTATGGCCTATTCTCAGACATTTCTGGTTAGAAATCAACCCAGGGCTCATGCATGAAGTAGCGTTTTCTAATACTTTTTAAAAAATACAGTTTCTTTCATGCGGCTTGCATGGCCTTGAGCTTAGTGCGGAAATTTGGAGATTGACTGGGTCAGGAAAAATGTTTCGGGTTGTTACAGGATACACCCTCATTTCATATTTACATACATGGATACAAAGTACATGTACAAATGCAAACATTTAATCATAGTAATCAATCAGGACATATAGCATTTCTGAGCGGGATAGTATGTGTGAGAGGTGAGTGTGACGAGTGTGTGTATGTGTCAGTGCTTTAAGCCTCCCTCATAGTCGTTATGTATTGCCAGTGACATGTAACTACGGAAATGGGGGGTGCCAACATACGTGTGACGACACTGAAACAGGACCGGTTTGTGGCTGCCACCAGAAATACGCCCTGCACTCTGACAGCAAGACCTGCATTGGTAAGTCTCTCTCCCTCTCTCTCTCGCTCACATACCCACACATGCATACACATACACACAAGTCTTAAAAAATGTTATGAAAGTCCGTCGTGCACTCACTAACTCATCATCTATACAGCTTTATCCTGTATCCTGGGGTCATGGGGGGCCTTATGAGACTTGGGGTATAGGGGATTCGGGGTACACCCTGGACAGGGTGCCAATCTATCGCATGACACACACATACACATGCTCACATGCTCATTCACACGCTACAGCGAACATTACAGGAGCGCTATTTTGTGAGCGGCATGTCCTTGGACTGTGGGTGGAAACTGTAGTACCCGGAGGAAACCCGCCAAGCACGATTTACAGTACCACAGTGCCAACCACTACACCATGTTTCTGTTAAATTTGTCATGATTTAACAATCTGTCATTACTTCTATAATTCAAAAAAATATTTAAGGAGTGGTATGAAGGATCTAAATTAGATAAACTCCCTGGGGAAGCTTTAATGTACAATACAATCTGTACAATACTGTAAGCTGAACTCTGTTTAGTTAGCTAGGTTTAATATCATGGACAGGTTTGGATACTATTTAAAAAATATTTAAGGTAAATCAGTCGTTGAACTTATTCAAAAATATTGCCAAATGAGAGATTGTTTGTTAATAGACTCACTTGTGGCCACCTGGGACTTTAGCTAACGGTTAGCAAAGATCTTCAGTGAACAAATAAAATGTAGATTGAAAGTCATAATAAAATTCCACTTTTGACAAGTGCTAGATAACTAGACTTATGATTTGTGAAAAATGTGTAACGAAGCAAACTAGCTAACAGAATTACAGAATAGCATAATCTGAACATATTCCAGCTTTCTATTAGTGAAAAATTCAAGCTAGTTTAACTGCCATTATGTAGCTAGTTCATTTGGATGACAATTAGACAGACCATGTCCAAGTGAATTAAGATTTTGTTTATAGATTCTACTGTTTTTTTTTTATGGTAAAAGTGTGAAGATTTCAGGCATTTTAAATAATTTGTTAAGCATTAAATATTAACTTAGTTATGCTAAATAAATGCATTTAGCTAATTTAGTGATTCAGCCTTCTGTCTTATTATTGTGTTGTGCAGTCTCTCTTGCACACTTTCATCTATTTTTACACACACTTTGACCATTACAGTATAAGGGAGAAGTTTAGTATATTAATATATAATTATATAATTAATATAATATATATATTAATCACTGTAACCTTTGCATTGGACTGGAGAAAGAGAGAGAGAGAGATGTGAAAAGAAAGATAGAGCTTGGATGAGGGACAGGATATGGAAGGTTTAAGGAAGATGTGCTAGGTGAGAGAAACTTCATCACTCCTGAAAGTGCAAAACACATTTATCAACTCATAATGCTGGGAATTGCAGTCAGCCGTCCAGTGGAGTTCTGCCATATCCACCGAAATGGGAAAACTTTATACACCATGTGGGTATAACCATATTCACCCGTGATGCCTCTAAAAACAGGAGGAAACCTTTTTTATGCATCTGTCCTTTTTTGGAATTTTACAAAACTAATGGACTGTTGCAGGTAAGTCAAATTTTCACCCTTATTTTTCTTAGCTTGTGTCTCCATGCCTTATTCCATGTTTGGTTTGGATGGCTCATTCTTTTTCACATTAAAAAAAATCTCCTCTTCCAGAACATTCTGCACAGAATATCTTCTTTCTTGGTGTAGCATTATTTGTTCTCATGTCCCTCCTGGTTCCTTCTTGAGCTGTTAAATCTGAGGCCAGATACAAGCCAGAAGAGCCATCCAAAGTCAGTTTCTGTGCATCTGTGAGTTTTTGAAATAATTAAATTAGCTATTTGTCATCAGTAGAGTTGTGTGTGAGTGTAAAACGTTCCAGAGAGACGGCATGGTTAAGTGGAATAAGGGTTAAATAGTGGTTTTGGATCTAAAATGGATAACCGTATGATATAACATATTAGAGTAATTTGAGCGGATTAACAGAATGCCTCAGGGTGTTTTCTTTTTCTTTTCTTTTTGATACTTCACATCTCAGCTTCACAGGAAGGGCCTCGTTCAGCCACAGCATTGTACATATCTCAGACAAATCCACAGTCATACTAAATTATTATGTGCTGAGTGCCAGAGCTTTAAGGAGGCTCATCTGATGTCACATTTGCTGCACTGGAAAATGAAATTGCAATGCTTTTTGTGAGGTTTTATGATCTCTTACTTCTCACTGTTGATGTTTTGTTATATGACTGAACTGTTCCCTGATTCTGCTGATAACCCAACACTGGACTGATGCCTCCGTGTGGCTGCGCAGAGCCTGGCGGAGAACATCCACCTGTCCCCTGTCCTGATGCCTGCTGTACTACTCATCGCAGTCTTCTCTTTCAGCATCTGTGAAGAGTGACGCAAACGGCCACAGAGACCAGAAGAGGAGTGTAGAGACTGATCCCTCCCATCTCTATCTCTGTCTTCCTATCTATATTCCTCTCTCACTGTCCCACCAGACCCTCGCTGTGGTCTGCGTGAGTACGCTGTGCTATGTGGGTCGAGTCCTTCCCCTGTCTGTACAGTAGCATTGCTTCTTTAGATTTTCCCTTCCGCTTGTAGTGTTTCCTCACAGGCTCCTTTGCTCCTCCCGTTCCTCCTGCCCTCTCTGGTGAAAGTTCCTGATTGCCTGTCTTGTCTGCAATTTTAAAAGGGTATTAGAGAGAGTTACTGCTGAAAGGCAAATAAAGTCTTTGAGAACAGATACCTCAATTGCAGCCTGCATCAAGGTCAGAAAAGTAGCCAATCAACAAACTATAGCTCCAACCCTTGCCTGCCCTTTCTTAAAGCACCTTGCCAATGGCCTGTCCTGATCCTCGACCTTTCCATCAAGCATGTCATTCTGTTGCCTCCAACAAAAGAATATTAATGTGACTAAACGACACAATCTTGCTCCACTGCACCTTAAAATCATCCTCTACTTCCTGTTTCCTTGTCATGGTAATTGCATGTCCTCTATCGTCTACCCTCTCTACTGTCTCAAACTGTCTGTTTCATCTGTCCCTGCCTGCTGTTCTTCCTAATAACTCATTTGCCTGCATGAATATGTGTGCAAATATCTTTTCTCTACTTTTTCCTTTTTTTATTTGGTTATGTCTTCCCTTATGTATTGGTACCAACGTTATTAGTAACCCCTGATCTCACTTCAGTATTGTCCCTGTTAGGTTATAGCGCTAGTTCATTAATTAATTATTTTATCCTGTTTTTGTTTTCTGTTGTTTAGTGCTTGCTCCCAATCCCTAATTTTTGGTCGTCCCTTATTATGGGCTGATAGTAGCTGAATCCCAACCTTGGTAATCCCTGATCTTCCCCATTTCTTTCCCCTGAGTCTGTCAGAGAAGATACATAAAACGCATACTGGAGGCTGAACAGAATTTCAGATTCCACAGCATTAAGGCAGACCTTTGTTTTGTTGATTGGCCCATTTTATGAGGCTAAAAATGGCCCAGTCACATGCTGGTGCACCTGCATGCTTATTAACCATCTATACAGTAGCCCCACCCACTTTGCTCAGAGAACCTAGTTTTCCTGCATTGACTTGATTGTCAAAGCCAGTTGTGATGTGTTCCATAGACAAACAGGCAACCAGCGCTGCCCCCAGACTTCATCCACCTCCTCTCCACCTCTCCTATTCGCATGTTATTCCACCCTTCCTCCCACCACAGGTTCCTCTCATGCTCTCCAACCATGAGACGGCACTTTTCTCCATTTCTTCCCATGTCATCTCATCTTCCTCTTCTTTATCCTTACTTTACTCTTCATGTAGTGTCATGTTGTCCTTTGTCTTATCCTCTCATCATGCAGTTTGTCTCATTCCACCTCTTTCATTTTTCTCTACTTCTCCTCTCTGTCACTGCGGTAATTGAGTGGCCGTTTGATATGGAAGACTGCAACGGCAGCATCAAATTGTCAATGTCAACGAGAGCCCCTTCTTTTTTTATTCCCCAAAACCCCCCGATTTTAGTTGTCTCTTATATGTGTCCCTTCTTCTCATTTTTCATGACGAATTCCAAAGGCTGATCTCTTTTTTTTTTTTTTTTCCGGGAGAGTTTGACTTAATCTTCTTTATTTTTATATTCATTAATTTCATTAACACTCTAACAGGGTTTATTGGCGCTTTATTTTTTTTTTATTTCTGCAGCTTTTTGCTTCTTGGCTTTGGTTTGTGCTCAAACGCCAAGAGGGTCAGGCAGTGTGAGTCTGGGTGTCCGAGTTCAAGCTGACTGGGAGCAGGACTTCCTGATAGCTCGTCTATTTGTCCTGGTTTGTACACTGGGACAAACTGACGTGGCATCAGTCTAACCTGCTCTTCAGGATGCCTGCAAGCCGGATGCCCGAGGCTGGCTGGTCTATGGCAGGGCTGTCTGTGCGGGGCGATGGACAATGGGCTTCTAATTAACCTACTGCTCCCTGTTTGTCCTCTGTCACTTGTGTTTTAGAGAAAGATGAGGCTGCAATTGAGAGCTCTGAGTTCAATACCACGTCAGTAGCTGATGTGGACAAGCGGGTGAAACGGCGTCTACTTATGGGTAACTCCTTTCTTCCTCTTTCTATGTGTTGCCATGGCGCTTGTGCTTATTTCCTCTACTCTTTACTCTTTCTGTTCTTTGATTTGTTTTGTTCGAGTAGTTCTCCAAACCCCTCCCCAACCACCACCATTCTTGAAAGTTTCTGGTTGTTTCTGTGTCCAACAAAGCCTGAGAATAGACCCTCCAAACATGACAAGGTTCCTTCTAAACTTTCCCAAGCCTGCTCCCAACCTTACTTTATTCCCTTGCATAGGAACAGTAATTACGTTTTTTAAACCCTTTGCTTCTGACAGCTCCCATGCCATTCCTGTTGCATTTTTATGAACTTAACAAAGAACCAGGAATAACTTGTAGTACGAATCCGTGTATCATTCGTTCGTTCGTTTTTTTCAATAAAAAAATGTAAAAAATTAGAGAACCACTTGTTTTTTCAAAACCAAAACGAAAAAAAAAAATGGTTTTCTTTTCCGATTTCTATTTTATAAAAAGTGAATCTGTTACACTGAACTATTAACTCTGAATATGTAAAAGCCCAGTGTTGCTTTTTTTCATGTTGGGTTATATGCAGTTTTAAAAGGGTTACACATTTAGCTTTACCTTTCTTATATGGCATGAAAATTGCCATACTCCTTATGTATAATAGTAATAATAATAAAAGAAAATAAAACACATCACATGAAGAAACACTGCTCTCATGAAAAAACTACGAAAATGGAATGTGATCATTCTTTATCTGTTCTGAAATCGGAAAACAAGCCATTATCCTTTTTTTTTTTTCATTTTAGAAATAAATACTAAGCAAGTTTTTCTCCCTTTTTTCTTTTTGGTTCTATATATAAAAAACTAATGAATGAATGAAACACAGATTGGTACACATTCCACTATTTAAAGGATTTTAGCATTGTAAGAAACACATTTCCTTTGGTCACTATAATGTTTTTGTCTTTTGTCTTAAGGGTTATCATCTTTGGTCCCCCACCCTGGTTGCCCATATCCTAATTTTTACTTTCTTAGACAATTTATACAAATGCAATTTAGGAGCAGTTAAGCATAAATTAGAAATACTTGTGTCCCAAGGGGCAAGTCTCAAATGCAATACAAAGTACAGTATGGCAAACTTTTACTCAGGGAGTCATTACTGATATAATCCTTTGAATTTAGAAGCTCTTAAAGACCTACTGTATTTCAGCCATACAGTATCTTTGACTAGGGCCAGACCGCTGCTACTGTAAAGCCCCACTGTCTAAGAAGAGATAACAGAGGCTGTCTGTTAAAACTGTTAACACGAGGAATGGGATTTCTGAACACACTAAGCGGTTTCTTCAACTCCTTAAACACACAGTTTATTGTTTACTTAGTCATTTAAAGACTATATCTGTGGCAGCCTGGGACACCCATTCACATTTTGATGTTTGGACATTTCTTACTATTTTCAGTTTTAAAAATATGATATGTTTTTCTTGGCAGGATGTGCTGCTCATAGCATATGCCACATAGCAGAACTCCTAACACACACCACAGTGATTAGCCACCGAATGCAGTTTTTTACTCTTACGTTTACTGTTATTGAAAAAAAAAAGTTAATTATTACTTATGTTGTAACAACTTTAAACAGTCATTTCCTCACCAGTGACACCTCTTCTCTTTTCTGAAGTTAACAAGACAAAGAAACACAGTTTGCCTTGCTACTGAGTCCGAAGACTTTCACATGGTAGAAACGATACTGACTGTTAGAACATGCTGACATTGAAGACATTTTCCATTAATGTAAAATAAATGTATCCGTATCGAAAGATATCGATAATCACTAATATGATCTTTACACATAGAAAGGGTTCATTTTTAAAAGCAAATAAAACCATTTCTACTTTGTGTTTGAATGTAATTAATTCTTTTTCTTTACGTAGCGGTATCAAAGTTCTTAATACCTTACAATGATTTCTGTCCAAAATTAGATGCAACAAAATGTCATTGAGTTTCCAAGACTCCCACATGTTAATTACTATGGGTTATTTATTAACTACAGCAATATAATGTATGTCATTTTAAGTACTAGGTCCTAGTCAAATTTGATCTAAATCTATAGCATGCTTATTTCCATCAAATAGATGTTCTTTGCGATATGTACACAATGTTCACCTCTATGCACGGACTACCAGACATTAATGTTACAACTTTAATGCCTCTGTTCTCTCAGTCGATATTCACATTACACTTAAGTGATTTAAGACACATCGGACAAGTAGAAGAGGAAAACTGTGTTTTCCTCCTATCTTTTCTCTTTGTTACTACTTTGTTACTCCTTGTTTTCTTTCTCTCAATATTACACATTTATGTTTGGCACGTTTTTTTCCCTTTAGCAGGCCAGCCACCAACTTTCTTTCCTTTGAGGATGCAGAGTTTGAAATTACTTTCACCTTTTCATGTTTAACCGATGCCATTTATTGTTAAAACAGGTATCTTCGAAGGACCGGTCCTCTAAACTCTCAATGCACAGATCATGTTTCTTTAGGTCTTTCCTCTAAAATTGTGGCTTTAAATGATTTAAAATGTTGTACAAAATGAATGCTTAATATGAATAATGCCTAGTTTTTAATATACAGTATATTAAAAAATACTGCGAGAAATGTGATGTGTGAATTAATTAATTAACCCTCCAAAAAAGGGTCGGAAAATAAATAAATAAAGTTCTAACTCTACGATACACACCCACATGCATTAGTTGTTTTTATAGAACAAGCCTGTGATTTGAACTTTGGTCAAAACTGCTGCAGTCAAATATTAATCAAAACCTTATGGCCAATCAGATTAAAGGATTCATGCATATGTTTATTCCTTGCTATAATTGCTCTAAATTATATCATTCATCCAAGCTTCTTTTAAAGAGTAGAATGAATCTGACAAAGCCAAGAGTCTCTTTTATTTAAGGCACCTCTGCTGAACTTGGCTGCTGATGAGTAATACCCACGTCCAAGTTGGAAGGGTCTGATTTGCCCACTTCAAATGTAAATTGCTCTCTGTGCTCGCCAAACCTCTCAGAAGACCACTTCACTTGAGCCGCATTCTAAACGTTCATCAAGAAAAAAATTACCAACTTACTTTAAACTTACTATACACCATCTGATTTTTTTTTTACTAGTCATTACTGTCCTAACAGGTACTTAGTAGTGATTTATGGTGATCTTTCAACAGAAGCTAAGTTGGCACTGCTAATCGAAACCAGTTCAGACAATCAGGGGACCATAAAGTGGTTTATAGTGGTTTCATCACTTTTAAAGCCTTTCATTTTATTTCTTGGATATTATGAGTTTATCACACAAATATGCTGGATGGAGTAATGCTGTACCTCAGGTTTGTGTTAGAGTTGACACTCGGCGTTCCCGCTTCAGTTTATGCTGCTGTCATAGCCGCGGCCAGCAGCACCAGGATGCGACCAATGCTGGCAAATTTAACTGGAAACTCAGCGTCAGTGGAAAAGTCTCCTTCTCTGTAGTTATATTAAAGTGCTGAAAGAGAGAAATGGGGGAGGCAGTGGGGGAGAGAATTTATTGTTCATTAAGGTAAATGGTGCTTCTTTTTATAGTTACTTTCTTGTTTTGGTGAAGTGGTTTGGATTCAGTTGTTTATTTGGATTGGATTAAAGTGAGTACTATTAAAACAGCATGAAGAATAATACCCAGCAAATAAAGATATGGTCATGGTGATCATTATGTCATTATAAGACAAAGCATACTCTGCTAGTTATTAACTCAACCTTTATGAAAGGGCTGTACATACATATAGGGTTATTTTTTGTGCATTTTCAACACTGAATTAATAAAAGAAAAACATGCATTTAACCACTGAAAAAAAAAACTTTTACAAGTTTTTTTTGCTGATAATGGCTGCATTTCACGCTTTAATTAGTAACAGGATTAAAATCTATTTTTAGCCTAGATTTAACAAATACACAAACATAGATAAACACAAAATGTGTTGAGCTAGTATTAACTAGGATATTAAACACATTCTGATGATCTACTTATTATTATTATTATTATTATTATTATTATTATTATTTTATTTATTAACAGAGTTGTACATTCTTGGTGACCATTCAATATTATATTCTCATTGAAAACAAGGACAACAAATGGACAATGAACTTACTTTTTGTTCTGACCTTATACAGTACATTCACATGATACAACTTCCTGGTAAAAAAGTGACTGGTTAATTAAATTCTATATGTTGCATAGGAGTGGACAAGTTCAGGTAACAAGGTTGAGTAAATTAAATGTAATTAAAAATTAAATAGATGACTCAAGAATAAAAGTATCTCACAAGCATGAACAAAATAATAATAATAATAATAATAATAATAATAATAATAATTAGATGCAAAATCATCCTAATGTTAATGTCAAAACAAAATTTGATTAATATAAACAGCAGGACCTCGAGTGTGATATTGCTTTTATACAACAGTTATACGAACAACGTTTACAATCAACATATTATGATTTGTTTGTTTATTTTAAAATGTAAAATTATGTTAAATGTTAATTATTAACAGAAGTAAAAGTAGTTTTCATTTCTTATCAATACTCTGCAGCCAAAATAAGAGGAGAATAAACCATGCAGGTGGGGGACAGACCTGTAAATCTTGTAAATTTATCTTTATATTTCCACTAAATTCCAAATTCTGAATTCCAAATAGTGTTAAATGGACAGCTAGTGCACTAGGGTGTACAATCGCTCGTTCAACACAGCAAGTAGTGCCCTTGTTTAGGAGATACAGACAGCCTTGTGTAATAAGCTAGTTAGCTTTGAAGGTTGAATTAGGCAGAAATGAAACAAAGCAGAGACGATTTGGAACGACATTAGTAAGCAGTTTATGTCTTGTTTAAGATGGCATTAAGAGCGTCGGTTTTGCCAGGTACAGAAGCTTCTCTCCTGAGTATGGCAGACCATACTGACCTACCGTCACCCATGCTGTGACTGACAATTAGTGTAATTAATGATGGTAGAACACCTGGGATGCAGAGTGATACATATAGTTAAATGTTGCAGTGGTGTTACTATCCATGTCCAATCAGATTGCTCGGTCAGAACTAACTTTTGTATAACGCAGTATAACTCAATATATGACTGCAACTGTGTTATAGAGTGTATCTATAAACACTATATACAGTGCAACACACCGCATTTAAGCAGGCCATGGGTGTAAGACACAACAGTTTAGCTAATATTTGTGCTCTTATAACTGATTGACCTCAAAAATGTATTCTTTTTAATAAATGTTGCTTTTTTTGTAGAATAATATGTTTCTGAATATTTAGTGTGTGTGTGAACAGTCTCACCCTTAGGCTATGCGCATCCAGCTGTTACAGAATATGTGCAGTACAATGGCCTGTAGCAAGTTCCGCTAATAACAGGGCCCCTGGTATAAATCATTTAGTTTTAGAAAGCTTCTGAGGCTCTTTCAAACAACACTTTCCTGCTACAATCTTTACTTCCCTCCTGTTTCCCAGTTTTTAAATTCAATCTTTTAAAGGTCTTAAAGGTCACCTCCACATCCACACTAGGGTGTGTAAATTAGCGGAACACCAGCATGATTCCATTGAACTTTTCCTCATATCCTGCACTATGGCCTTCTTGCCATTTATGCTGTTTTTATTCTATCCGTGGTCTGAAGTCCCTATGCAAGCATTCTTACATTTGAAAACTGGACACCTTAGCCAAAAACATTTAAGCGCAGTTTTTTTTTTCACAATCCCTGACATTTAATCATAGTAAACAGTATGTGTCTTACTGTAAGTAAGATTTTTTTCAGCTTATATTTATTTCATCACATTCCCAGAGATGCAGACGTTTGCATACACTTTTACACTTATTATACACTATTATGCTGATATTTGATGGGATTGTCTGTAAATTGTTAACTTGGGTCAAATGTTTCGGCTCGCCTTCCACAAACTCCTTACAATAATTTGCTGCAATTTTAGCCCATTCCTCTGGGTCAGGTTTGTAAGGCTCCTTGCTCAAGGTCAGAGCCACATCAATCCCTTGACCTTGTTGTAGCCATTTTTTTCTCAACATTAGAAGTATGCTTGAGGTCATTGTCCATTTGGGAGATCCAAGCTTTAACCTCCTTTCTGATGTCTTAATATGTTGCTTCAATATATCATCATAATATTTCTTCCTTATGATGGCATCTATTTTGTGAAGTGCATCAGTCACTCCAGGCTCAAAGCACACTAGCAACACAATGCTGCCACCCCCATGCTTCACAGTTAGTATGGTGTTCTCTGGTTTTTCAAGCCTCCCCTTTTTTCTCCAGACAATGATAGGCATTATGGCCTAACAGTTAAATTTTTGTTTCATCAGACCAGATGACATTTCTCCAAAAAGTACGATCTTTGTCCCCAATTTGCAGCTGCAAACTATAATCTGGCTTTTTATGGTGCTTTTAGACCAGTGGGTTCTTCATTGCTGAGCAGCTTTTCAGGTGACGTCAATATCAGTTTCTTTCACAGTCAGCATACATACTTTTTTTTTGTACATGTTATCTCCAATGTCTTTAAGGCAAAGGTCCTTTGCTGTTATTCTGGGATTGATTTGTACTTTCTGTCTCCTTTCTGAGTGGGATTGTACCTGTGAGGTCCCATGGTGTTTATGCTTATTGTTTGTACAGATTAATGTAGTACTGTCAGACATTTGGAGATTGTTTCCAAGGATGAACCTGACTTGTGGAGGTCTACTGTTTTCTAAGGTCTTGGATGATTTCTTTTGATTTTCCCATGATGCCTGTCAGAAATTGAAGAGGCTTAGACATATGAAAATGCAGATTAGCAGATTAGAACAGGTAGAAGGTTGGTCAATGAGCAAACAGAGTGTAACAGGTAAATCTAAAATCGCAAGAACAGAGAAAAAAATATGTAAAAGGACAAATATCTAAAATAACCAAACTTGAGAAAACTATGGCTTGGTAACGTCAGGCATGACCAACTGAGATAATTGTAGTGCATGGTGGCCAGTGTTGTGGGTAACGGATTTTGAGGCAGACTCCAGCTGTTTTATGACAATAGCAAACAAAGACTCACTTGGTTTGAAGGTAGGCTTTATAATACATGCAAAGGTGCACCCCCAGTTGACTTAAATGATGTCAGAAACCTCTAAAGCCATGATGTCATTTTGTTTTGGAATTTTCCAAGCTATTTAAAGGCCCAGTCAACTGAATTTATGTAAACCTTTGACACAATGGAATATATGCATGATATAGAGAAATATAAATGAAATAATCTATCTGTAAACAATTGTTTGAAAAATAACTTGTGTCATGCATAAATTACAAATATGTCCTAGCCGACTTACTGTACCAAAGTTATAGTTTGTTGACATGAAACCTATGGAGTGATAAAAAAAAAAATCTGTTTTAGTGACTTCAACCTATTTGTATGTTAACTTCCGACTTCAACTGTATTTGCATTACAAACAGGGCTATGGGACTGAAGCTGCTTTGAATGACGATACATATGAAAAACCCAGCAAAAACAGCTGAATGTGTAAGAACACATGCTGGTTTCTTTTCTTAATAAGTGCTGTAAAGAAAGTGACTTAAATTTACAGAACTGAGAACTGAGATGATCTGTTATCTTGGACCTTATATTTACGTTTAGGCATTTGGCAGACACCCTTATCCAGAGCGGCTTTTTATTTATTTATTTATTTATTTATTTATTTATTTATTTATTCTCATTATACATCTGAGCAGTTGAGGGTTAAGGGCCTTGGTCAAGGGCCCAACAGGCAACAGGGACAACTTGGTGGGTGTTGGATTAGAACCTGGGATCTTTCGAACCGTAGTCCAATGACCTTGAGTCCTTTGTTGTTGGCTTTTTTCTTCATTAAATTAGTACATTCATTATTTTAATACAGTATATACAGTCCTGTGGCACCCCTCATTTCTTTATATTTTGTTTGCAAAGAGCCAGACTTGTATTTTAAATTTAGTTTTGAGGAATAGTAATTAGTGTACAGGTGATGCAGAATGCTGAGTGGTTGGGAGAAATGAGAGGGGAAATGAGGTTGCTACTGAGGTAATTATAACCTAATAAAAAGAAATGAGTGTAGCTCAAGAAATTTGCATAGTGCTGTATATATTGAGCCACAATGACTTAACAACTAAAACTTGAATAGTTGTATGATTGAGATAGCAACAAAGTGAAATCCAAAAATAATCAAACCACGTGTTAAATTTTTTAGGGCAACTATTCACATCATCGACATCAGATGATTCAATTAACAGTGTATTATTAATATCAGTATGTTTTACAAGAATAGACTCAAAGGGAAATTTTGGACTGAATATTTGGACCCATTTTTTCACTTTGTAGTTGCAGCTTACGTATGTAGTGATAGAGGATGAGCTATCATACACTGCTGGAGTGTGAAATCTTCTAAGGTACAGTACTGTATATGGAAGTATGCAAACAGTGCCAATTAACAAAAGTAAATTTAAACAAAAAGTTTATCTCAGCTTAAATATTTGGATTGTAAAATGATACTAAACTTAATAATAATAATAAAAAAAGGTTCTACAGAGGTTCCATAGGGGTTTCATGGATGAGTCTAGATTTATATAGGAGCCCTTATAGGGAATGGTTAAGAATAAAAAATAAAAAAAACATGTAACTTCTATATCTTCTATATAAGATGTTTGCTAAATAAATAACTGTTGACTGTTCTGAAATGGTTAAATACATATTTGAAAGTTTCTTAGATTTTACAGACTTACCTGTACTAGATCAAGTCTGAGAATAAAGCAAACGGAGATTACGCTTAATTGTACATACTACAGTATATACTAAAAACCTGAAACCTGAACATTTTCTGCTTATCATGGATATGGCATTTAGTTCATATTGCATGATTTCAACATGTGAAACTGAAAATTTATTTTTATTTTTTTTTAGATTTTCCAACTATACAAACATACTGTAACATTCTCTAGTTTCTTTGACCATCTTTGACTAGACTAATTTGGAATGAACTCCCTTGCTTCTTCCTTTAACTTTCACTATTTCTTTTTTTTTTTTCAGCTTAAACTTCACCTTTCTTCTACAGATAACTGGGTTAACAGACTCAACCTCAAGCTTTTGTCACCAACAGTTAACTGTATCATATGTTTTCCCAAATTTTATCTTTTCATTGTGTCAAACATCAAACATTGTGTCTTTTTTTCCCCCCCAGAAATGAATCTCTATTAGGGAAGAGATTCATTAAGTCAAAACTGAAGGCCATTAGATGTGTTCAGTTTGTTCTACTTGGAACTGTTTTTTGAAAGAGAAGCACTCTGTCTACATAGACAAACCGAAGAACCCTTTAGAATGATAGAGGAAGTGTTCTTCTAAGAGGGAAACTATGATGTCTGCATTAAGGTGTACAAAACAAAGTGTATATCCCTCATATTAGTGTGTGTGTGTGTGTGTGTGTGTGTGTGTGTGTGTGTGTGTGTGTGTGTGTGTGTGTGTGTGTGTGTGTGTGTACCTAAGGCTTATTCTTTTGTTCTTCAAATTAATTGCTGTAGCCTGGTCAGTGCCGTAATGGAACGCAAATCAAAATCTGGTCAGGACTACACCCCGGATGGGATGCCAGTACATCTCAGGGCATTTTAGAGAAGCTATTACACCTACTGGCACATTTCTGGGAGAAGAAAAAAAATGGAGCTTGATGGAAACCATCAGGGATTCAAAAAGAACATAAAATCTCCACAAGGCCAATTGGGAATTGAGAATTATGGTTGCTCAGACGTTTTTTTGTACTGTCATGTATGAATATGTAGATTTCATTGTGGTGCCAAACCTGAAAAGGAAGCAGTTCTAGCCACCTTTCTTTGGGAAGAAATTGACCTCAGGGGCACACTGGCAAAGAAAAAACAGCTCTGTTTCCAGGACATCAAGCCAGCTATGCACATGATGTGTTTGTGTTTCACAGGGTGCAGGTGCAAGCCATGCAGCCAAAACTGACCAAGAAATGATGGTCTCAGAAATGTTGCAACTGCCTTGCGCTAGAGAGGGGACCTAATCTAGGAGCTTGGCTAATTCAAAGTCAAGTTTGACAAAGAAACTGAGTCAGTGATGTACTGTACAGTACATATTTCCAGGCATTTTGCTAATCTGGGGCTCTGTACAGCTCAGACACCCTTTGTGAAACACCAAGACAATGTGACATGCAGGAATCTCTGTTCTTGGAAGGCAACGAAACAGAAAACATTGAAATTAAAGGCAAAGTCACGACGTATATACAATGAAATCATGAAACCATGAAACCATTTATTGTCAGTTGAATCGTGATTGATTTACTGTCTTTATTAAAGACAATGAACTTTTGTATAATAGAGTATTCTAGAGGCAAATGTGAGGCCATCTGTCCAACAGCTAAAGCTTGGTTGAAATTTGATCGTGCAAAAAAAAAAGATCTGAAGCACATGAGAAATTTAAAATAGATAAAAAAAAATAATAATAATAAAAAACAATAAGAAAGGCCTAGTCAAAGTCTAGACTTCAACCCAGTTGAAATGCTATGGGAGGACCTTCACAGAGCTGTGCATAAGCGAATGCCCAAAAACCTCAATTAACTGAAGCAATGTTGTAAAGAATAATGGACCATAATGATGTCAGAGACTGATAAAGTTATACAGGAAGCGATTACAATTTAATGTTTGCTGCTAAAGGTGGATATACAAGCTGTTAAATTATAGGGGTACTTAGTATTGCCCATAGGTTTTTTTTTTTTTTTTCATTTTGGCTTAATTTTTGTTAAATAAGTAATGCTTCTCCATGTGCAGTTCTTCAGACATGTTCACATGTATTTTGCAGACCTCGTCTGCAAGCTCTTCCTGGAGTGTCTCCTTTCTGATGGAATTCATGTTAGTGCTTCTTTGATCAACTGCAAACTGTGTTAACCAAATAATTTATACTTTGTGTTTTGACCATATCATGTTTATAGAAGTAAAAATTAGCCCTTACATACAGTACATTATATTACATGGCATTGGCAAAATACTGTTGTCTAGTTCCAAGGCATGTCATGGCAGTCCTATCACAGGTAGACATTATTGTCTCTGGCTGTTAGTAAAATTGAATAAAATACAATAGAATTAGTAAGATATGTAATCAAGCAGACCAGCAGTTTGTACATCTGGCTTGGTGGGAAAAAAAACCCAAGCAAGAAATAACTGTATAGTTTTGTTTGCCACAGCCTATAGATAAGATATGATACGGTAATACTTTAACATCTGATTGCTCAGAAATTGTCCAGAAATGTCTTACATCCAAGTATACAGCTTCATTTAATTCAATGAAATATGTTTTTCATATGGAATAAAAGACAGTTTGTACTTTATGTGTCTGTGCTGGGGTACGTGGGCTATTGCTGCTGATACTTTTCCTCTGCTGTTTTTGGAACAACTGTTAACTAGACCGGTCTGTACAAGATGTACTAGAAGGATTCATTGTGCTTTTTACTACCTTTGTCAGAAGGATGAAGTAGAACTGCTGAGAAATATGGCTTAAGTATATAATATTTAAAATCTGCATGTAGGAAAAATCTTTCAAAATGAGTTTTAGCATGTCATAAACTTTATACTAGGCTAATTCTGAAAGTCTGGCCTGAACTTTTTGGGAAACTCCTAAAAGATTAACATAAGCCCACAGAAGAGCGGATTTCTCTTTCAAAAAATGTTTTAAGTAGAACCTTGAAAGAAATGAAGGAACCACTGAGAAGCTTTATTGCATTGGATTTGTATTTGTAAACAATTCTATACTTGCTAAGTCAAGTTCTTTGGGTATTCGGGTTTTATTGTGCTATTCAGATGGGTTAAATATGGAACTGTGTTTGTTTTAATAAATCCTTCTTTCATGTATTATAATACGATATTTCATATTCGTTTGGGTTTCATTTGTTGTAAAAGTGGTGTGTGTTTGTATATACTATTGTATGTATGTGTGACTAATTTCATGTGGCTGACTCTTTTTTGACACAATGTTCTATGAACATATGCCCCATGTGAGTATATTATATAGGTTAATCTCATGTGATGCATGAAGCGAAAAGTATGCCAGGACACATATATACATATCTGTGTGTGTGTGTGTGTGTGTGTGTGTGTGTGTGTGTGTGTGTGTGTGTGTGTGTGTGTGTGCGCATATTTACCCAGAGACCTGTGCAGTAAATAATGGTGGATGTGATCGCACATGTAAAGACACGGCCACCGGAGTCCGCTGCAGCTGTCCGGTCGGCTTCACCCTGCAGCCTGATGGCAAGACTTGCAAAGGTCAGTTTGTGTTTGTGTGTGTCTTTGTACATTATCTGTGTTTTCATGTCTGTATCTATTAAAATGTTGAGGAACATTCCACTTCTCTTCTCCTTCCGAAAGCTTCTGGATATCAGGGAGCAATTTTACATTTCCTGTATTTAGACTGCAAGATTAAATTGCAGGTACATCAGGAGTAGGATTCTTTTACTGGAGATTGCTAGGTAGCACCATGTGCCTATTTGAGTGATCCTTAGCCAAGACCAACTCAATCCACGTCTCTACGTCCTCCTCTCATGTGGAATAAGTCCGTGATCGTTGTTGTTGTTGCTCTGGCCGCGAAGCATTCCCAGTTCCGAAATCCACCTCTGACGTCAATGGCCAAGTATTCAAAGATAAGTTGCCGCTAAGTGATCTTGGCATAGCGTGATGGTGGGTTCTCTCTAAACAAATACCACAGGAGAGTGGGAGAGGGGAACGCTAGATAAGTACTCACTTAAATGACGGGAGAGTGTGTTTTACAGACAACTCGAGTGTTATTGGCGTCATTCATGGGGAAAACGAATATAAATATAAACATTTTTAAAAATGAACAGCGGACCATTGGATCATTAGCCACAAAACAGCCTCAACAGTCAACCACTTGAAGCTTTTTTGGTAAGTAGTCTCCTTATTTTTTCCCCAAACAATGCTATGGTCAAAAACTTTGGTCTCCACACATTTCCAGTTAAATTTCCAATGATGCATGGCAATGATCTCTATTCTCAATGGGTGTCAAAAGTTTTGTCATACAGTATGTCGAATTAAGGATATTGTTTTTTTTTTTTTTTTTTTTTACCGCCTGAGGCTGGAAATAATTTTTATTAGATTCTGGATGATTTAACATGAAAAATGCATGTCAGTTTTCATTGAGGTTAGACTAAGGGCCCCAGGTAATTTCTGGCTTTTTATGTGGTTTCCATAGGGATATAGCGTGGTCATGTGACTCTGACTGTCTTTTAAGAAGGGGAGGCATGTGACATGTATGTGTGTAAAATAGTTGAGATGGACTTGTCTGGACTGCACATAAAGAAGCTGCAGATCCTATACTGTTTGATCAATGATTTTAACACACACACACACTTCAAAATGTAAATGTCAGTTGGTGTGTGTGCGTCTGTGTATGTGTGTGTGTGCGTGTGCGTGCTTCTTATGTGAATTCACAGTCTGGAAGATGGATGTTAGGCTGGTCCGGCAGTTCGTCGCCTTTTTAATTAGGCCTGCCTCAGGGTTTGCTATCATAAATCCACCATAATGTCTCCGAACTTCGATCTTGTGACATGCAATTTATTTCACATCAACACCTGATAAATGACATTATTGGTCATTCAGGAGCGCTGCCTGCTGGTAAAGTTCGTAAAACTTATTATGGCCATATGGTCAAAATCAAAATGATTTTAAATCATGTGTCAATCTCAATACCTGCAAGCAACATGGTTTGCGGCCTTGTCTTGTTTGGTCTATGTGCACAAGTTGTAGCATCTACAGTAGTGTAATATTTTTTCACACTAGTTTAGTAATATCTAGAATTCATATTAGACCCTGTCTTTTGTTTTTCACATAATTGTGGTCACCAGTTTAGTGTTAGTTCTTGATTAATTTGCCTATTTGTACCCTTTTTGTAACTAATTTGACATTTGTATCTAAGTCCGTTTACAAACGTTGTGTTCTTTGTTCTGGTTTTTACTCCTGCTTGTATGTTTACACTAATCATAGATTATCCTAATTTGACATTGACTTTCGACTCTTGTACTGAGTTTGTTTTGCTAATAACAATAATTCAGAGTGTCTTTGAGCCTCCTCAGGAAGAGCCCTTTTGAGGCGTAAAAAAAAAAACATTTCAAAATTTGGATTGAGAAAAAAGAAATACAGCATGAGATTTCCTTGATCCAGCATTCACATCATCTGTACGGTCCTGACATGAAAGGTTCTTAGGAGGCTATTGTTTCAGACATGAAGTCCGATCTTGGTTCTGGGGTACTGAGATACTTTTCTATTGGTGCATTATCATTCTGATACACGGCACCGCCTTCAGGATACAATGTTTGAACCATTGGGTGCACATGGTCCTCCAGAATGGTTCGGTAGTCCTTGGCAATGACGCGTCCATCTAGCACAAGTATTGGGTCTAAGGAATGCCATGATATTGCAGCCCAAACCATCACTGATCCACCCCCATGCTTCACTCTGGGCACTCTGGGACAGTGAAGGTGGACTCATCAGAGAACAGTACATGTTTCACATTGTCCACAGCCCAAGATTTTCTCTGCTGTCACCATTGAAACCGACGTTTGGCATTGGCATGAGTGACTAAAGGTTTGGCTATAGCAGCCCGGCCATGTACCCTGTGGAGCTCCCGACGAACAGTTTTGGTGGAAACAGGAGAATTGAGGTGCACATTTTATTAGTTGGGCAGCTGTGGTTTTATGTTTTTTGAATACAATCTAGGTTAGCATCCCTTTCAGACAGATTCCTCTTGCGTCCCCAGTTACTCCTGTTGGATGTGGTTCGTCCTTCTTGGTGGTATGCTGACATTACCCTGGATACCGTGGCTCTTGTTCACCGTTCATCACAAAGACTTGCTGTCTTGGTCACAGATGCCCCAGAGAGACGCGCACCAAACAAATTGTCCTCTTTTGAACTCTGATATGTCGCTCATAATTTGTCCACTGCAATAATTTAAGCAAAACTGTGCTGTTCCTCTGCTAATGAAACCTACACACTCAAATTTAGCCATGAAACTTCCAACACTAAATTGGCCAGTGTTTCAGTTTCAGTGTCCAACCCCTGTATATGTCAGGTTGTCCTGTATGCTATCATGCTACCATGTCATCGTCAGAAGAGAGGCGCATATTTTTTATGTTGAAGTATGTATACATTTTGGCTGACATACAGACATGACAGACATTTTGGAAAAGCTGGCACAAATAAATGAATGAATAGGAAACACTGCTAATTCCTGTGGTGGGGTATGTTTCTTTTACAAGCTTATCACAAGATGACGAGGCACTATTCAATGTTACTTTTAGAGAACTGGTGTATTTACTGAAAATGATGACATTTATCAGAACACTGTACTTGACTCCTTGCATAGTTTACAACCAGAGCCTTCACACTCAGTTATAACAATAATATTGTCCCCATATAAAGCTGTGCTGTCATTTGAGATGTAACTGATGGCTTTAATTCACAGTTGTACAGTAGATTATGTAATTACTGTCCAGACGGGAATGAGGATTTAGACCACCTTTGTGCAGCAGACAAAATGGAAAAACAAGTCTTATGTGATTGTGATTATTATAGATGTCTGTTTCTACCTGTGTATATGCGTGTGTGTGTCTCGCCATGTAGGTGGCATGATAATGATACGGCTTTATGCTTTTGCACCTGTATATGTGCACCATTTACATCTTTATACAATGTGTTTTATTATTATTATTATTATTATTATTATTATTATTATTATTATTATACACACTCTCTCTCTTTTTCTGTGATCCCACATGAAGCTGTCTGTTCTTGCTCTAGTAACATAATCATTTTAGTATAAACTATTTAGGGCATGTTAAAATCCCTTGTGTCTCATAAAGGATGTTTCTGCACTGAAGACAGACAGGAGATCTAATCTGTGTAGACAGCCATGAGACAGACAAGCTGCTGACAGACACTTGCTTATCAGAGCGGGAGAGGGAAAGAATAGAGAGAGAAGATGAAGAAAGAGAAGGAATGTTAGAGAGAGAAGAAGAAACGAGAGGGCAATATACTGCATATGGAGAAAAGTATGGATGGAGCGATAATGATGGAAAAGTAAAGCGACATAGAATTAGGGAAAGAGAAAAGAACAGAGAAGAAGAGAGTGACACATGGAGTAAGAGATCAATGGGAAAAAAAGGAATGTGGACACAGAAAAAAGAGAACAGAACAGAAAAAAGAGTGCAAAAGATAAATAGTGTAGATAATAGCATCGCTCAGCTCATGTTCAGGTTAGCCGTTAGCTGGTTTAGTGAGCTAGACAATCTAGCCAGATGTTTTGTCGTTTTATCGGATATGCATTTTGTATCGTCCATAAGATATCACTTTACTTTTCTGTAATGATTTTGTTCAATATATAAAAGTCCTAACCATATACATTTATATGGGGTATCATTGCTAGGTAGCTAATTATTTAGCAAAAAAATTTTTAAAAAGCATGCATCAATAAACATAAACTAGCAAGCTATCCAAACCTTGCAAGTTACTAAAACTGTAACAGCAGTTAACCCGCAAGCTAATGTTACTTTGCATTATGTATATTTGATAATGGGGCATACTTTTGATAATGAAAGTGGCGTTCACATAAGCGTAACACACTTAGTTAGCATAACTAAAAAAAAAAAAAAACTACCAAATTTTCAGGTAGGTTGTGGTTGTGTAGTAAAAAAAAAAAAAAATAATAAGTTGCTTTTTACCAGGTGGCACAGTGGCTTAGTGGTTAGCACCGTCGCATCTTCTGGGTCTGGGTTCGATTCCCCTCCAGATTCAATTCCCTCCTCTTTGTGCATGGAGTTTGCATGTTCTCCCCATGCTTGCTGGCTTTCCTCCCAGTCTCCAAAGACTCTAAAATTGTCTGTAGTGTGTGTGTGTGTGTGTGTGTGTGCCCTGCGATGGATTGGCACCCTGTCCAGGCTATACCCCT
Organism: Clarias macrocephalus; assembly: GCA_011419295.1. Taxonomy (NCBI): domain Eukaryota; kingdom Metazoa; phylum Chordata; class Actinopteri; order Siluriformes; family Clariidae; genus Clarias; species Clarias macrocephalus. The sequence continues at coordinate 119,133 of JAAGKR010000322.1, read as the reverse complement.
TCTCATGCTCTAAGGCTCCCTTTACACAGGACTGAACGGTATAGACGATGAGTGAGGGTTAGAGCTTTTCACCAGACAAAGCGTAAAATTTTCTGGGTCATTACTAGCAGTAGTAATGCTACTAGCATCAAAGGCTTGCATTCTTCCAATCACATTTTTTCAGGACACGTGCATGTATGCATATGCAGTACTCAATGCAGATACTGTAGCAATCTTACTCGTCCACATATCAGTTACATTCCTTGAAAGATCTTTGCTGTGTGGGGGTGTTTATATTGGGGCAGGATTGCTCTGTGCTCTTCTGGTCCTTCACTGAACATGCGGACAAGAAAGCAAATACAACAGGCCTTTTAATTTGTGGGAAAATAAACTGGTGCACTCGGCCCTGCATTTCTAAGAGATTAGTTTCCCTGAGGTGTGCTGTTTAGAAGAGTCTGTGAATGGTTCTGCTGCTGAAAGCTGAATAGAGATGTTCCATCATGGGTTATTTGTAAAGGTTGGTGTTTCCACTAACGTATTATTTTTAATTGCTTTTTATACTCAAATATTTGGAAAATCTACAAAGTGCCTCTAAGTGCAGCGGCTAGGTCTGGATAGCGAAGGGATCTTTATTCTTCTCAGAAACAACAGTATTTCTTTCTCTTTATATTTTTCATGCACCTCTATTTTTTTTTTACAAGTGTTTTCTCTTATATCTGTTTTTTTATCAATTGAAGATTTGGAAATGTTTAATATAATTATATAACACTTTTTAAGCTCATTAGGACTTATTTTAAAGAAGATAATTGGCTTTTTACTTCAATAATCAGGTAAAGCAGGCAGCAATGCTGTGTGTGTGTGGTAGTGTTTATATGGACCTACCAGAGTAAAAATATTGTGAACTGCAGTAATTGTGGGTTTTGGTGCAATTGTCGCATTCCTAGAATCAGGCCCCTCACAAACCAGAGACTAGACCAGAGACCGGAAGCGTCTTACCTGGGCCAAGAAGAAAAAGGACTGATTGGTCCAACGTCTCTATTTCAGATGAAAGTAAATTATGCATTTAATTTGGAAATCATTGTCCCAGATTTTGGAGCGAGAGTGGAGAGGTAAGGAATCTACTGTAAGCTGCTTGAAGTCCAATGTAAAGTTTCCAAAGTCAGTGCTGATTTGGGGTGCCTTGTCGTCTGCTAGTGTTGGGCCACTGGCTTTTATCAAGTCCAATGTCAACATAGCCATCTACCAGGAGATTTTAGAGCATTTCATGCTTCTGTCTGGTGATACCCTTTATGGAGATGCCAATTTCCTTTTCCAGTGGCAAAACTACTATTAATTGGTTTGCTGGCCAGGATATCACTGTGCTTGATTAGCCAGCCAACTGGCCCGATCTTAATCCCATAGAGAATCTATGGGGCATTGCCAAGAGAAAGACGAGAAACATCCAACCCAACAATACAGATGAGCTGAAGGCTACTATCAAAGTATTTTGGTTTTCAGAAATGCCTTAGCAGTGCCGCATTTTTGTGCTGAAACAGCCCTGACCAAGTATTAAGTGCATGATTGAACATATTTGCAAGAGGAGGCATATTTCTGTATTGTAAATCCTTTTTTTTTTTTTTTCCAATCTTAATTAGAAAAATATTCTAATATTTTGAGATACCGGATTTTTGATCTTAATGAGCTGTAAAGTTTAATAATAACCATATTTCAGGGGCTTTGAGCATAAACAGCAGTGGTTTTTGCAAATCATGAGATCTCATAGGTACTCAGTACATAAACTGTGAAATTTTGAAACTTTTTCTTTTTAATGCAGATTGTATGACCTTTGCTATTATTGTCTCGTATTTGATACAATGTAGAATGCACATATACAAATTTACAGCGTTTGACAGTTTGACTTTTTAAGGCTCTTTTTTGCAGTCTTCTTTTCTTTGTTTTACAAAAGATAAGTCTGGTTCCAAGTCATTTCACATCACCTCACACAGAGTACATAGTACAGGCTGACTTATATACAGTAAGGCTAATAAGGTTAAACTGAAGTGAACGTAGCTTCAAGCTGTTACACAGAGAAGAGGATAGAGAATATATGGATGAAAGTAAATGCAGCATGTTTTATGGTGGCTGTAGTGTTTTTATTTATTTATTTATTTATTTATTTATTTATTTATTTTATCTCATATAATAAATGTTTTTATATGTTACGTGGTTCTATATAATCTTTGCTGCAAATGAAGTTTTATATTTAAAGTAACATAGAAAAGAGTCAGATTACTTCAGGAAGATGTGAGAATCATCTAGCTCGAGGCCTTTCCGTGCTGAGGCTTTACATGCACACACACACATACAAAAAGAAGTACCTGAATGATAACACTCAGCCTTATGTGTGTGTATGGCTGTGTGTGAGTATGCGTGATTAACAGCAGGGCTCCACTTTCAGTGGGAACTGTGTGGAAACTTTTTGTAATGCTTTAATTCAGGTAATGTTTTTGTGTCTATTTAAAGACCTTTGCAGAGGGGAATCGAACCACACACACACACACACACACACACACACACACACACACACACACACACACACACACACACACACACACATATATATATATATATATATAATGCAAATGTCCGGCCCATTTGACTGGATTTAATTTTTATTGGGCTACGGATCGCTTTCCAGTGCTGGCTCTGATGTTTAGGGACTTTTCTGTGAGTATGACTTTGAGACTGATCATATTCTCAAGTCAGTGTGTTAATTGTGTTTTTGGTGTTGTTCTTGTTGTGTTTCTTCACACACAGACATAGACGAGTGTCTGGAGAATAAGGGAGGCTGTGATCACGTGTGTAGAAACACCGTAGGAAGCTTCGAGTGCAGCTGTCGCAAAGGCCACAAACTCCTCACCAACGAACGCACGTGTCAAGGTAAGTGATGCTCGCAGTACTTAGGGAACAATCTCAGCTGCTGCCCCCATGTGTTCACAGCGTGTCAGTGCAGTTTGTTTCATTCACTGATGAGGAGCATAATGATGATTCTTTATAGGTTAAACAGCTCCATATTTACTTACCATGGCAACACTGATTTAAGCCTTAAGCTGTTACATCCCTGGATCAGTTACCAATACTTAAGGAACAATATTAGGAGATTAAATAGACACAGCTTGTAAAAAAATATGAAATGGTTAGTTTTTAAAAATTTTGGGATTTTGAAATTTTAATAATTTACCCAGGACATATTACTGAATTGAGGTACAAGATTTGTGAAAAATAGGATTAAAAAAATATTTTGGTTGATGAAAATAGCACAATTTTGCTTTAAGAGAACAGATGCAAAAAATAAAAGCTTTTCAGAGATAGGATTTAAAAGTTATTAAAAAGTAAACAATTTATTTATTAATCTTTGTAATATTTTTTATTATTTGTAATTATTGTTGGACTACAAATTCACATACATTTTTATTAGTAGTAGCATTAGTATCAGTATTAGTAGTAGTTTTTGTGTTATTGTCATTGTTGTCATCATGATTGGCATATAAAAAAATTTTATTTTAATTTCGAACTAAGACATTTTTATTAGTCCACTTTGACAGTAATCTCAACTCTGTGGTTACTCAGAATGTACAGGCACAGCTTTTTTGTTTTTTTTTTGTTTCCCTCCACTTTAGACATTGACGAGTGCTCATTTGAGAGGACGTGCGATCACATCTGCACTAACTACGAAGGAGGTTATGATTGCGTGTGCCAGAAGGGCTACACTCTCTATGGCTTCACACACTGTGGAGGTGTGTTCAGACATGGAGCCACACAAACATTAAAGAAACTGATGAGTATAACTGATGAAAGCCACACACACTCTTTTGCTACTGATTAGAAAAATAAACCTAATATAAACATTTATTGTTAATTATTTGCTGCATGTACCGTATGAGCGTAGGGTCTTTGAAAAAGCTTTTTATTTCTTTCCTGTAACAATAAGGGTTAATATAGATTTGTCTCTATTGATATTCTCATCATTTTATTGCCATTTAAAAAGATTTTTTTTGTTGTTATTTTCAATTTGTGTGTGTTAATATTGCAGATATTGATGAGTGCAGCATCAATAACGGACGCTGTGAGTACGGCTGTGTGAACACACAGGGCGGTTATGAGTGTGTATGTCCTCCTGGGAAGAAACTCCACTGGAACAAGAAAGACTGTGTTGGTAAGTGTTAGCATCGTTTCAACGTTCCTTTTTATTTTCCTGCCATCGTGCACACATTTGTATTCATGCACGTATGTGTTTGGTGTTTCCATGGTGACGTGACCCTGTGTGACCATTAGAGGCGGTGAACTGTCTGCCCAATGGCAAGTCTGCACCTCGCGCTTTGCTCAGCTGCACTAAGACGGCCGGAGTGGAGACGTGTTCTCTGTCCTGTCCATCGAACGCCCTCTTCCAGGCAGGTCAGTGTCTTCGCTCAGGTCATATCGACAATGATCCCAGTGTCGGAAAGAGGTGTGGAGTTACCTTGAAATAGCAATTCTTAAAACCTATACTATTGAGATGTCAGTATAATCTAGGGGAGTGGCTTATTTAATTGCCATGCAGTTCAACTTATTTTTTATGTTGATATCCTTCTGACATCTTATCATTCAGTTGGCTCCTTAGCCTGAAAACTCCTCTGGATGTAGAAAACAGAAAACTTACGGTAGCCTTTGTGGTTTGTTGAAATTCAGAGCCTTTAAACAATGCACATAATTTTCCTTTACTGGAACTAATCAGTTTCAGCATGACACCCCCCTGTGCGCACATTACGGTCCATGCAGACATAGTTTGCCAAGGTTGGAGCGGAAGAACTCACGTGTCCTGCACTCCTGCACAGAGCCCTGACCTCAACTGCACTCAACACCTTTGGGACCAATCAAAGCCCAGACCTCCTACTGTATAGTGCCTGACCTTGTGGCTGAATGAACACAAATCCCCACCGCCATGCTCATCAATATCTAGTGGAAAAACTTGCTAAAGGAGTGGAGGTTAATACAATCAGTGCTCTTGGGTCATATTTAATGTGCAATAAGGTATTCAAAAAGTTTAGTGTGCAATATGGTACTTAATCTTTTTATTTAATTAAATTTTATTCTATTTTATTTTATTTTATTTTATTATTTTTTCCCCCTTATTTATTACTTTTTCATTTATACTGTGAGCAACTGTAACCAAGAATAAGCAATTTCCCTCTGGGATTAATAAAGTCTTTTGAATCTTGAATCTTAAATACTGAATAACAGCAAAGTGGGGACCAGCTTCATATCATGCCTATGGGGTGATCAGATGTCTCCCTACTTTTGGCCATGTGGTGTATCATGGAGGAGCAAGCCCCTTTTCTCCTTCTGGTTATTTCATAATTTAATTTTATTAGAAGTTAATGAACAATTTTTTTACTGAACCAAGAAAGTTACTGCATGTTCCACATTCTCCATTCTCTGCTGGCATCTGGTGGCATTCACTAGTCATCACACTTTAGAAGCAACAACCCAGAAACTGACAGTAAGGCATTCTGAGTACTCGCCTCTTTTCAGTCAAATGAAATGTTTTAGGTTTTAAAGTGTTTAGTGTAAAACTGAAAACAGATATAAATGAGCTATATTGCAACCTGTTTCTCCACGGCACATCATGGTTGGTCATTGGCTTTAAGCCTTGGTTGATGTTGTATGATTAAGCACTGCTTCTATGATTAACTTAAGCATGGCTTGTATGCCGCTTATTTAAAACTTACCAATAGGTGGCGGCATACACACTGATTGACAGAAAAATGTCCATATGTCCTTGAAACTCACTTCAATTTTTTTTTGTTTAAGCAAAGACATTTGTTGTTACAGCAAATGTAGTAGTTTGAAATAATTTTCTTTAATCACATGTCCTTTATAAAAGGATTTTCTGTATATTTGACATGATGTATATCTGACATGGTTGAACATATTATATTGTTCAGTCTGTTAAAAGAATGCTCATTCACACACTACGGGGAACATTCATTTAGAAATGCTAAGTAGTCTAACCTTCATGTATTTGGAATGTGTGAGGAAACCGGAGCCTGGTACCTGGAGCAAACCCACCAAGCGCGGGGGGAATAAAAATAAAAGCCCTGAGGTGGAAATCGAACCCGGAACCAGAAGGTGGAAAGATTTCATACATTGAATCGTTCACTGAAAGTCGTAATAAATTTACGGACAGACATTTGTAGTGTGTGTGTGTGTGTGTGCTGTTTATGTACTGTAAGATTAACAAGATTTTCATAGGCTTTTTGTTTGCTGTTGGTATCAGATATGCCACAAATCTTGAAATCATTGAAAATGATTAAACCCAGCTTCATTGAGGTAATAATAATAATTTGTAATATGGAGAATATGCATTTTTAATAAATGTTAACGCGGTACATGAGCGAGGTCTTGAAACACAAGCATTATTGTGGATAACTGTCTCCCATGCTTGGTCTCAGTGCGTGTGGGTCACTTATATAGTCAACATCTGTGCTCGCATATACTGTGTACTAAAACACTGTGACCATGTGCGTACAGCATTTTTTATTTTGTGTTTGTATGTGTGTGTGTCTACCTTTTGTGTGAGTCTCTGTCGGCAAAATGGTGCCTGTATGTTTCTGTGAGTGTGTCCGTCTGTGTGAAAGTCGTCCTACACAGTAGTCCCCCTCCTCTTCCTCTCCTCCCTCCGGTCTCAATCACTACAGCTAACATTCTTTTCAAAGGTAAAGTGCAGGTTCATTTGTTTTATTTTTACTTTAGATTTTGTATTAATTATTTTATATAAATATTTTGGGTTGTGGAACAAATCATCTGAGTTTCTATTATTTCTCATGGGGAAAATCACTTTGATATATGAGTGCTTTGATATGCAAGCACGCTTCCAAGACTAATTATGCTCACAATCTGAGGTTTAACTATATACGGTATATAATACCTATAATTATTGTTGAAATTATTCTCTGATGCTAAGACCATTTTTAACAATATTTTAAGACAGTAAAAAAAAATTAATTGGTCTTCACCTGGCCAAAGGAAAAAAAAATTTTTTGCCCACTATTTTGCTGTCTATTTCAGACTGTATGGGCTAAATTGGTTAGCATAAATGCCTCTCAGGGTATGAATCACATATTCATTAAGGTCAAGTGTGCAAAACAGACCAGACCAGATATATCGATCATTTGATAGTGGCAGTTCTTCTTAGACGGCATTGTATCAGGTTTGCACATATTTTTAATGACACCGGATTCAGAAATTTGTGTAGTTGTCCAAAACACTAGATTTTGTTTTAATTTCATGTGAAAGCACGTAGGAATGTGTTATTATTTCTAACTGGGTCAGATTGACTGACTTTGTACTGAAAGGTAGCATTGTGGGACGTCGTTTTTGCTTTCCAAAAACTGAAGTGTGATCCACAGCCCAGGAGCAATTACATTCTGAAACACGGGGCTGTTCCGGGCCTTGCGTCCACTGTGTTTTAAATAAACGCCTGCTGCGTTTGGATTGGACGAGGCTCACACTAGGTTGATGGACAGTTCTGGGAAAAAAATGGAATATTTGTTTTTGTATCTTTCTGGAGATAGAGAAGGTGAGAACAGTGAGGCTTTCAGAAGCAGAGCCGCGAGTCCCCCGGGTCTTTATATAGTCAGTGAAAATAATTTTCATCTCTCTTCTGTGTGTATGTGTGTGTATGTGTGTGTATGTGTGTGTATGTGTGTGTATGTGTGTGTATGTGTGTGTGTATGTGTGTGTGTGTGTATGTGTGTGTGTGTGTGTGTGTATGTGTATGTGTGTATGTGTGTGTGTGTGTATGTGTATGTGTGTATGTGTATGTGTGTGTGTGTATGTGTATGTTTGTGTGTATATGTGTATGTGTGTATGTGTATGTGTGTGTGTGTGTATGTGTGTGTGTGTATGTGTGTGTGTGTGTGTGTGTAGAGCTGTAAGAACAGGTATAGAAAATGTTCTACATCTGCATGTGAGTGTGTTGGGAGTGAAAGCATGTGTTAATTGTCTCTTTGGCTTCATATGTTGAGCACATGAGGCGTATAAACCTGCTTTAATCCCGGCTGTGTTAAGAGTTAAGCCAAAAGAAATACTCCGGCTGCCATTGGACGATTTGTGGCCAGACTAACCGCAGACTTCTGGCTCCTTACACACGCTCACAGGACTTTCTGATGCTCTGATGGCCCACAGTTACACACACACACACACACACACACACACACACACACACACACACACACACACACACACACACACATGTTTTATTAGTGTGTGTTGCAGGTTTTTATTTTAGTTATTTATTTTATTGTACATTTTTAAGACAATGCAAATAAAAGCTTTTCTTTTCTCTAGTACTGTATGTCCTTTTTTTTTTTTTTAGTTTTTTTCTTTCATTTGTCCTATCTTTCTTTCTTTTGCTTAATCCTTTCTGTTCTTTTTTTCTTCATACACATATATTTATAGAAGCTGTCTCAGTCTATCTATCAGAGAGTGCTCTGGCATTACCAGGATTACAGATTGTTTCTAATGACAGGACAAACTCTCTGCCCCTGTCCAACCCCTGAGTCTAAAGAATTTTACAGCTTTGTAATCGAACGTCTTTGTGTTCTTCACGTGTAGACTCTGAGAACAGTTACACTTTGAGCTGTGGAGTTCCAGTTCAACCAGGGAAAGCAATACCAAAGAACATCACCACCTCCTCAACTCTACAGAGCTGTACTGGTAACTGATCCTTCCATTCTCTATTAGTCTTTTATTATCTCCATGCACACAGACCCCAGGTGGGATTAGAACCCAGACCCTGGAGGTGCTAAGCAACAGTGCTAATCAAAGTTATTGAACTTTTTCCCCTAAAATTTTAAAATGTCTGCTGTTGTTGTGTGAGTTTGAACTTTTATGAGTTTTTTTTTTATTTTAATTTTAGATTTCCCGTTAGGATGTGTTTTGTACATTTTGACAGAAATAGTGTTCAGACAAATAGAAGCACACACACACACACACACACACACACACACACACACACACACACACACACACACACACACACACACACACACGCATTGCTCATGATGTTGGATGGCACTACTGTGGTTTCTGTCTCTCCACTGACGGACATGAAATATGCAGCCTGCTTTCAACCTCACTTGAGTCCCTCAGAGTTCACATCGCTCAGTGTGTGTGTGTCTGTGTGTGTGTGTGTGCGCGTGTGTGTGTCTGTGTGTGTGTGTGCGTGCGCGTGTGTGCGCGTGTGTGTGTCTGTGTGTGTGTGCGTGTGTGCGTGTGTGCGTGCGTGCGTGTGTGTGTGCGCGTGTGCGTGTCCATGCTCCTGTCCTACTGGGACCGTCCTCAAAGCACCTCACTGTCTTTCTGCCTCTCTCACTTTCCCTTCCTCTTACTGTTTATCGCTTGTCATGTTTGCACTAATATGGAATGAGCTTGTGAAATCGCTGAGCATAATTCACTGATGTTTGTTTGAGGTGGAAGGATGTGGGACTGATTATGTAAGGAGTGTGTTTGTCCCGCCCCTCAGAGGCACTGGCGCAGCCCGTTAAACAGAAGGCGCGGTTCAAGATCAAGGATGCAAAGTGCCACCTGAGACCTCGCAACAAAGAGAAGCATCGCGATGGGGCCAAGCAGGGAATGCAGGGTGGGATGTCCGAATTACACAACACACCCTGTCTTTAGTTTCAGCACAGATCCTGATTCCTGCGTCTCTGGATCACATGTAGAGATCAGCCATAGTTAATTGACTTTTTCATTTACTTTGTATTCCTTTTTTTTTCTTCTTTTCTCTATGAATTTTTATCTCTATTCTTTGATTTCAATTTGATTCCTTTCACTTTATTTCACTTTCTATTCCTTTTCCTTCCTCTTAATTATATTATTTTCATTTTTTCCTTCTCTCTTTTCTATTTCTTTCCTTTCCCTTTCGTCCTTTCGTTTTTTCTTCCTATTCTATCTGGACTTTTTATTTTTGTTCCTCTCTTCTATGTCATGGTCTCTTTCCTCTCCTCTCCAATTTTACCCTTTCCTTTACTGTCCTTTTCTCTCCTGCTCTTCCCGTTCTTGTATTGCTCTTTTCTTTTTTTCTCCTCTATATATCTCCCTTTTTCCTTGCATTTCTGCTTGTTTTATTTTCCTTTTTCTTTTTTTGTTTTCTTTCTTCATTATTTCCATGTGCTTTCTATCCTTTTTTGCTGTTGCCTGTTTGCTTCTCTCTTCCTTTTTCAATTTTTCTCCTCCATCTTAATTTCTCTTCTCCTCTGCTGTACTCCCTCTTCTTTTTTTCTCTTCCTTCTGCTCATCTTGTCTTTTCTGGTTTTCTTCTCCTCTTAACATCTCCTTTTCTGTTTTTTTTCCTCTTTCATTTCTTCTCCTCTTCTCTCATCTAATCTTTTCTGTTCTTTCTCTTCTCTCCCATTTTTCTCTTTCCTGTTTCCTTTTTAACCTCTAATTGGTCTCCTCTCCTCTTCTCTCTACTCCTGGCCCATCTCCACCTTTTGTTTTTTCCTCTCCTCTCCACAGGAGCTCAGTTTCCCTGCACAGATGACTGCCAGGTGACATTTGTAAATCTGAAGTGCGAGTCTTCTAAAAAGCGCCGACGTGGGCGAAAGTCTCCGACTAAAGAGGTCTCACACATCACTGCTGAGTTTGAGATGGAAATGAAGGAGGAGGAGGCGTCAGGTGTGTGTTCGTGTGTGTGTTTGTAGCCAGAAATAAGACATATGATCTCTGCATTATAAAGATCATTTTGTGACAACTCGTAAAAGTGGCGTATTAAAAAAATATATATATATATTCTGGAGAGGTCTGGGAACTGTGCTCTTATTTGTCATATATAATAACTGCTCCAGAATTAAAGTAAAGCTCTACAGTGAAATATGAGCATGTGTTATTGTGTGTGGCAGAAACGTGTAATGTGGATTGCGTGCGAGAGAAGACGAAGCAGAAGCTCCAGAACACACTGCGCACCCTGAGGAAGTCCATCATTAAGCAGCAATTTTATATCCAGTTCTCCGGCTCGGCCTACGCGGTGGCGCAACGTGCCGTTCGTCCACCGGAGCTAGACGAGAGCTGTAGCACGGGTCAGGTCCTCATCAAGGGAAAGTGCGGTAGGCATTATTCGAAGTGAGCCTGGTTGTGTTTTTAAAGACTTTTTTTTTTTTTATGTCTCTAATCTAGCACTGTAATGGTTCTTTGTACTGGTTTGGTTTGGTTTGGTCCTGTGTGAAATGGCTGAGGTGTCCAGTGGTTTCTGGATTTCATGACTGTTCTATGTGTCTCCCAGTCAGCTGTAGTGTAGGGACATTCTACAGCGGTGAGCAAGACAGGTGTGTCCAGTGTCCACCTGGAACGTACCAGGACATGGAGGGTCAACTGTCCTGTGAGCCATGTCCCGTTGCTGAATCTCACAGCATTACAGGGGCCAAGAACGTCTCTGAGTGTGGAGGTGTGTTTGTGTGTGTGTGTGTGTGTGTGTCACATCTATGAGCGTCATTGTAATGCTAATACCTAGCGCTGATTAAAATGCCAATCAATATCATTGATTATGCAAGGTCAATAACCCCGGGTATTAATATGTAATTAAGGGTTTACAAAATGGCACATGTGGCATTTAAAAGAAAAAAAGTGCCTTTGCTTTCCCCTTTCTCATGAGGAATCTGGTGCTCGTTATCCCACATCTTTTTGTGATTATAGGTCTGTGTCCTGCTGGACATTTCTCTGCCGACGGTTTCCAGCCGTGTCTGCAGTGTCCATTAGGCACCTTCCAGCCAGAGCGTGGTCGTGTGCTCTGCTTCCCCTGTGGAGGAGGACTCATGACCAAACACACCGGAAGCACCTCTTTCAGAGACTGTGAAGCCAAAGGTTTACACACATTACACACTGCATTTCATCTAAAGTCAGCGCATTTGAAGATTTTATAACCAAGCGTATAAGTTATATATTCAATCCAATATTTTTCATTTGAGTTCAAGTGAAACATTTCCACCATGGACAGGGGAATTTACCCTTTCTGCTTTCTTCCTTAGCATGACAAAGTTTTCATATTGGTAACTCCTAGAGAGGGGGGAAAAAGGACTGGCTCTTTATCTCTGTATCTCTTCCATACTTGTTTTAAGGTTTAAAAATGAGAAAACACATTTTTCACACATGGACCTAACAAAATGCTTTTTTTTTTAAATATTGCAGTGCACTGTGCTTCAGGACACTACTACAACTCCAGCACACACCGTTGTATCCGGTGTCCTGTTGGTACTTATCAGTCCGAGTTTGGGCAGAATTACTGTGTCACCTGCCCCGGAAACACCACCACCGACTTCGATGGAGCTACAAATGTCACACAGTGCAAGAGTAAGGCAAAAGAGAATGATCATCTAAAAACAGGAGTCATAGCCTCCTGAGACTCTGTTGTGTACATTGAGGTTTATGCTCACTTTTTTCTTTATTCACACTTGATATCTATGTACTTCATGTGCTTAAACAGAAAGAAGTTTGGCAAAAGTACCTATCGGCTCTCATATGATGGTTTTGCGATGACGATACTGTATATACAGTGTACAAGGGTTGTTCAAGTCAAACCGAGAATTTTGATCAGACTAACAGAACACAGTTATGACAGTAAAAACTCCCTTTATGTCTCTATATATTCCCCTGCTACACTAATGCACTTGTTGTTTTACTAGTGCTTGAATACCATCGTGGTAGAAAGATTTCTCAGTATGCTGGAGCCATGATTTGGTTGCCTGCTCCATGTCTGAAACACTGGCCTCCCAGGAACTCCTTTAATGACCCCAACATGCAGAAATGACTTGGAGTGAGGTGGACTGTCGATGGAAATACTGTGAGTTGTGTATGCAGTGGTGTGTGTACAGTTCCCAAAGACAAATGCGTCTCTTCCACAAGTTGCACTTGTGGAAGCATCTTTATTCAAGCATACCTTTTCAAGCATCAGGCGTCCTACGGACATACGGCCTTCTTTAAAATGTTTCTGTAATTCAAATGTTTTACTGCAGCTACGAGTCTCATCACTATACTGTGCTTGATGCCATTTTGTTGTAATTTCATTAAACGTTCCAGTTTAACTTGATCACCCCTTGTACAGTAGTTGGGAGAAAACGGCTTGTCCTCATATGAGACATTCTGATTGAAAGAGAATAGGAATATTTACAGTTTAAAGAAAGTGCTTAGCAACGTACTGTACACCGTGCATGGTTTGGTTCAGAATTTTAAACTCTTGTTTAAAATGAGTAGAAATTAATTAATTTGAATGTTTTAATGTAACATTTTGAGCTTAGTCCTTTAGGGATTTGTCTTTGAATACATTTGATTATTTTTTTAATGTGATACAATTTTCTCTTATCCAATGTTTTTAAAATGATTTTCATTCAATATTTCAATAATTCTCTTTTTTCTGTTTAATATATTTAATTTTTTTTGTCTTATGCATAATATCAGAGGTGAATTATTTCATGTGTGTTGCTTCTTATTTACACTTCAGTTAAATCACTTGCATTCATTTGAAATATTCTTCAGGGAAGTCAATAATTTTGCCCTAAAACAATCAAAATACGTTTACTATAAGTATTTATTTATTTATTTATTTATTTAACTTAAAATGTTTATTTTCCCAAATTTAATGAAGTACTCGTGAAGTATGTTGTTGGGTACGAATACTTTAAGATTTGACTGTTTCTTGTTGGAGGATGCAGGTTTTGTTTGCTTTACATGGTGTATATACTCGACTCACCTGATTTCCTTTCTGTAGATCAAATGTGTGGAGGCGAGCTGGGGGATTTCATGGGCTATATCGAGTCCCCTAACTATCCTGGAGATTATCCATCTAATGTGGACTGCGTGTGGACCATCAACCCTCCCAACAAGAGGCGCATCCTCATTGTGGTGCCTGAAATCTTCCTCCCTATCGAGGATGAGTGTGGGGATGTCCTGGTCATGAGGAAAAGCTGTACGTTTTACACTTAACTTGTGTATCTGTATGGTAACACTATATTTAAGTGCAGTGTGTATAAGCCCTATATTACAGACACTAATGACAAATGACAGCCTTGGATAAACATGTATAACGGCATGTTCAGAATCCTATCATTTTATAAACCCACTTGCAGAGCACATTCTCACCATCACTGTGACATACCAGAAACGGGTTCTTAATGTACAATAGCTTCATGTCATTTATCATAAAGCCTTATACAGTATTTATACAATATGTTTAGTATTTAATGTTATGTAGTGTTTGTAATTTAGTATTTATTTGCATACGTATGGTATATATTTATAATATATAATATTTATTATGCCATAGTATTACTTTGTAATATCTGCACTCAAAAATTATTTTGGTCTTGTGTAGCTTTTTTTAAATATATTTATATTATATCTATTTTATCGCAACACATTAAGTTTGTCATGTACTTAATTCTGTTTGATTACTTTAAGCTGAACAACCAATTGTAGGATTATTTATTTTTGTTTAAATTACATATTTAACTAGTGGGGAAATTCTGCCTTTAATTATAAGTTGATACATTAATAATAATTTTTCAGTTGTTGTATTTATTTGTGTAGCGTTTTTTGTGTCGTATTTGCATATTACATAGTATGTTAGCTATAAACTCGGCTCTCTAAATAACTGGTATTCAGTGACTTGCTCACCTCCCAGTTCTTTGTCCTCAGCCCAGCCCACATCCATAACCACCTACGAGACGTGTCAGACGTATGAGCGGCCAATCGCGTTCACCTCCCGCTCACGCAAACTCTGGATCCAGTTCAAGTCCAATGAAGGCAACAGTGGCAAAGGCTTTCAAGTCCCCTATGTCACCTACGATGGTCAGACTTCACTTCTCTCCATCTTTATTATCATTCTTATCAGACCACCAGTGTATTTATAGTTAGTTGGTAGAAACATCCTGTCCTGAACATTTAAAAATAGTGAATTTTCTTTTATGGTGGCAAGTTGAAGTTATTTCAGGTATTATTTAGAAATTTGCCCCAAAGAGGAAAAACCCCAACCTTTATTAGAAACAGTTATTATGAGAAAGTGTTGTTAGGAAAAATTTATATAGGTCCGAAACATCCATCAGACAGTCAGAATAAGTTTGCATTCTTTGTTGTTTGAAATACGAGTAATTAATATGTAAGTATGAGGGGCGTTTAAGTCAAACCGGGACTTGTAGTGAAATTTCTTGAGAAAAAAGTCATAAAACTGATTCACAATTACAGAAGATTTCAAGCACAGTACTGTGATGAGGCTCTTAGCTGCAGTAATTCAAGTCAGTTCAATTTAATTTATGTAGTGCTTTTAACAATATTCATTGTCACAAAGCAGGCTTACCAAAAAAAAAAAAAAAAAGTAAAGTGTAAGTAAATATGTATAAATTATTAAAGTAGTTTGTCCTTAATGAGCAAGCCGGGGGCGACAGTGAGAAGATACAGTAGTAGGAAGAAACTTTGAGAGGAACCAGACTTAACAGGGAACCCATCCTCAGTTGGGTGATACCATTAAAAAATGTATTTAATACGAAGAGACGCATCTGTCTGTAGGAACTGAACAAGCAATCATTCAGGACCACAACTTGCATATAACAGGAGCTCACCTGGGAGTTATTGCCACATCCCTGTACAGTTGTGACCTCACTCACATGATTTCCACATGTTTACATCATTAAAGGAGTTCCTGGGAGGCCAGCGTTTCAGTCGTGAAGCAGGCAGTCCGATCACGGCTCCAATGAACTGAGAAATCTTTCTACCATGATGGTATACAAGCACTAGTGAATTAGTGAAAAAGTGCATTAGTGTAGAACGGGATTATATAAAGAAATGAAGGGAACTTTTACTTTCAGAACTGTGTTGTTATTCTGTACAATATATGTTATTCTATATAATGACTTGAACACCCTTTACAATATGTAAGCAGTCCTTTAACATGTTTATGTTTTGTGTGTGTGTGTGTGTGTGTGTGTGTGTGTGTGTGTGTGTGTGTGTGTGTGTGTGTGTGTGTGTGACAGAGGATTACCAGCAGCTTATTGAAGACATTGTTCGAGATGGGCGACTTTATGCATCAGAGAATCACCAAGAGATATTAAAAGTAAGATCTCTGATTACTTCAGCTATCCTCATGCAGATTTTTAGACAAATTAACTTTTGTGCATTTAAACTGTAGAACTTTGTAGGCAGTCACAAACAATCAGATCTGTCTCGCTCACTTAGAACCAGAGAGATTATTTGTGGAATTAAACGCTCAGAGAGTGTCTTTAGGAACATAATCAACAATAGATGTTGATTAATTCTCTATGCCAGCACAACCTGAAGTGTGTTATTTACCTAAAACCACAGAAATTTGTATCTAATAAAGAATGACATGATACTTTTAAATCCATTGACGAGCTGCTGTAAAAAGAAAAACACTCAGCACCTTCTGTCCAATCTGATTTCAGAACTTTTTTTTCCCCATGTTTCAGGATAAAAAGCTAATTAAGGCTCTGTTTGACGTCCTGGCTCACCCTCATAACTATTTCAAGTACACTGTTCAAGAGTCCAAAGAGATGTTCCCACGCTCCTTCATCAAGCTGCTACGCTCCAAAGTCACCAGGTTTCTACGGCCTTACAAATAGAAACCTTCAGCGCTGCTGTTTTCGTCCCCAAGTCCTCCTCCTCTTCTTGTCTCCTTCTACATGCCTCTGCTCCCCATTCACTCGGCTACTTCTTTATATCTGCGTCCTCTGGAGTGGTTCCACTCACTAGCTAAATATCAGAACGCCTCACTGTGACACAAAGTGGAGGTCTGGTCTTCTTCCTACCTCTTCTCTGGAGTCTCATTTTTTTCTGGTTCCTTTATAAGCTTTTTTGTTCCAGTGTTTATATGTTGCTTTGGGAATTATTTTTTTTTTAATGCCTTTGAATATTTATATGTGCTACAACATGCAGAGACCCGGATGTTTAATATCTATATATTTGTATATGTATGTACGTATGCATGTATATACGTATGAGTGTTATGCCTACATCCGTGGCATACCTTCATACACAAATAGATATATATTGTTAGTATGAAAAAAATTAGTTCATGCCCCAGACATGCACATGATTGCGTTTAGAAATGACTGGTGTGCACTTAATTGTTTTTTTTTTTTTTTTTTTCCTTTTTCCAAAAAACAAAATAATGTCAGTATGGAGAGTGAAATTAGTTTATGAACATGGACTAAAGGTGAACAGCAGTGTTTGAAAAAGGAAAAACCATCATTACATAACAAGATAGAGACTACCTGCTGGTAACATTGGGTTACTATAGAGTTACACTTTTGTTTCGTAACTAATATTTGGAACATTAATTGCACTTGAATTTTATATTGTAAACTTTAGAGGAAAAAAAATTATGTTACTTTTTTTCTTATGTTTGTGTTGTATAGAAATGTTTTATATTTGGTTGTCCTGATTGCTCCTCTGTTCTGGCTAAAATGATGTTAACAAAACAAGTCCCACCTCTTCTGAATACCAAAAAAATAATAATAATAATAAGAAAATAAGAAAAGAAAAACAGTTGAGCTTATATTAACCCCTTAAAGTCCCAGCTTATAATAATTTGGTTATTTTACTCTTACAGTACATTATTTGGCTAATTCATCTTTGAGACTCAAACCAATTGAACAGCATGATAAATAGATATAAAGTACAGTTTTTAAACTGAAAATAGTGTTGAGCTGTTATGATAGAAGTACAACACTTCAGAACATGCTGTTTTTGGAAAAATAATCAACTTTCAGCATCTAACAGGAACTCCACTTTATACCATGTTGCATCACACAACGCATCAAACATGTTCACACTGTTGATTATTTTCCCTTAACAGCAATTTGCCATGGTTTTTATTTCTCACTTCAGTAACTATAGTGACTGCAGGTATAATTATTATAGTGAGGAATGGAATCCTGGGACTTTAAGAGGTTTAACATACAAACAGAACTAGATTTTCCTATGAAACCTGCCGATTATATATAGTAAATGCTTATTAGTAACATTTGCGTGCTGTGCACATGGTAGAAAGCACAAACAGCTCTCATCTTAGACGTAACATTTACAGCGCTTGACGTCATAACACACCAATTTCAGTGGCATATGAAGTGTTCAATTTAAGGAATGTTAGCTTTAACTTTATGAATGTATTGTTAAGGGAGGTTTCGTGGGATTATGGTTGAATAAGAGAAGATTATTTTCTGCCAACTGGTGAATATTTTGTATAAAATGGCTCTATACAGTATGTGTGTCAAGATGTATCAGTAAGGTCGTTGGGATTCTTACATCGTGTTCATCGTTAAAATTGGGCAGATTATAAATGTGTTAAAAGATGTAGACTCTGAGTTGTAACACTGTTCTCTACATGCAATACATGGATTTTTACCCTAGTTTCTCTCAGTTTCTTTCCAGTTTCTGCTACATTACACTTACAGGATCTGGGAATTCTGGCCCTTATCTAGGGTGACGTGCACTTATTTAACATGTACTGTACAGTAGGGTGGTCCTTAACAGGGGGTAAAAATTCAAAGTAAAATTTTTATTGCTCTGACCCTCTAATTATGTTCCAATGTATAAAATAATGGCACATGCCAATTTTCATGCCAATATTCTCATATTTACTGGTAGCTCAAGCACCCTGACAAAAAAATATATCCACTATGAAAATTCCCTATACCTGGTATTGGCAAAACAACAGTTATTGTTGAAATAATTACCGGTACTTCAGTTTATTAGTATATAATGTTAAATACAGTTCAGAAAAGTTAAAAGTTTGCTGATATAAACTAGATATCCGATTTGCAGTGGATACGGAAAAAAGTAGGAACACAAACATGATTCTACAACTGACAGTATCATATATGTCTGAAAATTTTCTTTCTTTTTTAAATTTTTTTTTTGATAACACTTATCAGTCATTCATTTTTTCTTTTCCGTATTCATCATTGTTTGTTTGGATGCGTCAGGGAAATTCTTGCGGTGCTCAGCAACAACCAGCTGCAGGTACTGCAGTTGTTTTTCATCACGAGTGAGGTGTCCGTTGAATTCTTGGATGAGAGCAACAGCACGTTCTGCATTGTTGTTGCTGACAGATAAACATTTGACCCTCTCTCTTGCCTCCTGGAAGTCAAGACGCTCATTCCATGTGGAAGGTGGTGTGCTGAGAAAATCCATTGGAATTTGCAGACTCGTGAATAGTTTTGCCGTGTTTGAAGTCACAAAGTCGGGCAGAGATTTTTCATGTACAGTTTTGAGATCCAGAGATACCCTAACCAGTGGTTCGTCATCACTCTTGTTGACTTCCATGGTATTCACCATTGCAGATTTTGTTTCCAGTGATACGTCAATATCAAAGAATGATAATCTGACAAGAACCTCGCAAAGATACCAGAGGTGCCCTGCCAACTTCTGACTGGCAGCCTGGCCAATGGGCTTGTGTGGCGCAGTTGTTGAAATAGGAGCTTTGAACCATGATTCAAGGTACACTGTGGTGAAGAACAAGCACAGGTCACGCAAGGCTTTCTCCTCCCTTGCAGTCAGTCTGAACTTTTGCCTAAACATCCAAACTTTGAAGGTGTAGATGACTTTTGCCATCCACCTGGCTTGATGCATTGCTCCGGGATGTTTTGAGTAGAAGTTGCCATTGGTTTTTAAATTCTCAAAATTTTAAGGAGCTTGAGCTACCATTAATTTCATTGCTAATGACAAAATATTTCACATGATGTGTTTTTTCCCTAAATGGAATCTTTTGAGAGGGTCAGAGATAAACATTTCAAAAGTAAAAAAATAAGGACCACCCTAATATACAGTGATTCCTCGGCATATGAAAGGTCCCCCGCATGAAATATCAAGAAATTTGCATCGGCATACAGAGCATTTTCGGGGAATGAACCGAGCCGGACGGAGCACCAGTTGCGTGTACATCCGGCTGCCATTTAAACTTGTTTGCGTCAGTGCAAAGCCAAGTGAAGCGAGTTTACATAATTTTTGTGTTTTTTGCATTTTGTGCAAGATTATAGTAAGTGAAGACATAGCACCATGGGTCGCAAGAATGTTATTAAGGACGAGCCACAAAGAAGAGCCACTCTTAGTTTTGTTTTTAAAGCAGCTAAGAGCAATCATAAATAAAGATTAAGTGAGGTTTCATGTTTATATATATTATATTTTACTTCATTTACATTTTTGTGTGAAAAAAGAAAAAAAATATATATATATATTTTTTTTTTTAAGGGGCTGGAACGCATTGTGTGCATTTACATTATTTCCTATGGGAAAATGTGTTTCAAAATATACAATTATGAATTTTCGCCTTCAGGAGTGGATTAAATTCATATGCCAAGGTACCACTGTACAACCGAGTTGTTTCATGTTAAGTGGCCTAATACTGACATGTGAACATACAACCTTCCAGTCGCAAGTCCAACATCTTAATCACAAAGCTACAAAGATCTTGAATGCTACTAACCTAACGTCACCACATCTTGTTGAAATGCTGCTTATGCAACATTATGCTCTGATCAATACTTTTCAGTGGAGTAGCCCCACGCTGGATACAGTATTCTGGTGTTTTCCCACCAGAGGCAAAGCAGATCCAAGCAAGATCCAGATCGGCGTCATCTGCTATCTGGGTTGTTAATTAGCTAATTAGTACATAGAAATGTTCAGCGTAGTAGTACCTCATTGGGAGAGCTGAACATGTTTGGAGAAGTGCAACGATGCTCTACGGTATTTAATTAACAATTAACTGTTAAATATAGGCTATGTTGATTTTGCTAATATCTAATATTTCATGACAGCTAAACTAGCTTAGAGGGAGAACACTAAGGTGAGCTAACAGATGCATGTGATTAGCTAGTGGTGTTCTGATCTACACATCTCCCACACAGAGGCAATGATACACCACCTATCAATTTACAAACGTCAGTCAAAGCATTCTTTCTTTAGTCAACATCTTTTTTGACAGTGTTTACGTTAGTGTGTTACTGTGTAGGACGAGAAGAGGAAGAGAGGAGATGCTCATTCGTACTCTCCTCTTACTTTAGCTTCCCGCACACACACACACACACACACACGCACACATGCGCAGTGCCTGTGCGCCCAAACGGAAACACTTATCTGTCGGGATCTATTTTTACTTTAAGGGTAAAGTACAGGTTAATCTGTTTTATTTTTACGTAAATATTTGGTTTAATTATTTTCATGTTTTATTTTTTTGGGCTGTGGAATGAATAATCTGAGTTTCCATTATTTCTTATGGGAAAATTCACTTTGATTTATGAGTGTTTTGACATATGAGCCTGAACGAATTCCAGAACAAAGTATGCTTTCAATCCAAGGTTCTACTGTACCTGATAGTGAAAGTAAGGTCTACAACATTGTCCACAAAGAGCCAGACAACGTGCAGATGCTTATTCTAGGCTAATAGAGGGCATACTTGAAGGTCCAAAAAGAACTAATTTAAACAGGTGCCATTCAATGTAATTCCAATTTAGTCAGAATGAAAGCCCTGAAACCACACCAGCACCTTTCAGATATGAAACCACACAAACTATATTGTGTAACTGTTAAGTTGTGTGAATGTTATTTATTTACATGTGAAACCATGCGTGTGATACTTGTTGCTATACACGACTGAACAGATTTTTCTCTGAGATAATTGTATGCTCCATTTGAATAAAAGCCCTGTCATCATTCAAAATTTCCTATGTTGTAATAGTTAAGGTTAAAAAGAAAGCTTCCTTAACTTGAAATACTTAACGTGGAATTCCCTATTTCACCATATTTCAGCATATCAATTTAACATGGATTCTCATATCACTAAAAACACAGTATGTTATGTTGAAATGAGTTTCCCTTTGTCTACTAGTATTACCTATATAGGTAAATATACATCTCTCCAATCACCTGAAAAGAAGAAGGCAACTACGTTCTATCAGGTGAGATCTCAAAGCTTATTATTACTGAGCAAATATAAGGCAGTTTACACTTGTCAGATGTCTAAAACATGTAAAATCTTAGATGTATCATTATGGAATACTTGCAATAGTTGGGTAAAATATTGCTACATTCACAGTTGTTTTTGAACATTTGAGGGCTTTATACAAAACTTTCTCAGAGGTATCGACTCATGGAAATCATGTTATTTTATATGCAAGAATGAGCTAAATTTATACTGTACTTAATTATCTTAGATGTACCAACAGCCAACTCCTGTCATAATCAGTAGTAATGAACGAGCAACTGAACTATACCATAGCATAGTTACTGCAGACACTAGTTAGCTAGCTACAGTAGGTGGCTGCTAACATTTTTAAGCAGAAGCATGAAAGTGAAGAGGGCAGTAGTGGCTCAGGCCTTTGCTGATTACAAGGTCAAGGGTTTGAGCCCTGGCATTGCATGGTTGCCACTGCTGGCCCCTTGGGCATGGTGCTTAATCCAAACAAGTATCACAAAGGGTGGCAGGAGCCATCAACAACAACAAAAAAAGGATGATCCATTTGATCTGAAAGGGTGGAAGATCAGGATGACTGGTTCCTTCTGGCTCTCCCTTTTAGTTATGCTGTTATAGTTAGTCCTGCCGGAGTCCCTGCTTGCACTCTATACTAAATATACATTCACCTTATACATTATGTGACTGTGACTATACCTAACTGTTATCTCTCCTCTTCTGCTCTCCCTCTCTCTATCGAGCTACACATGTCGTTCCTGAGCTGCCATTGATCCGGACTCCCTCTGCCCTCTGGACCTGTCTGACTCATCCTGGTGCCCCGCTTCTGGCGTCCGATGTCTGGGGATGGTTTCACTCTACCATGAAGACGGTTCTGCCCTCGACTGATGTTGACAGATGTTTCTCTGAGGACTTGACTTGGCTGTAATCACTCGATAGTTCAGGACTGGAATTTCCTACAAGTCTACCTGAACCTCCAGTAACTACCTGGACTCCATATTAACATCAATTAACATCAACTGTTCTACTGAACTGCCTGCCACCTAACATACAGCATGAATGCAGATCAATTCCTGCTTTCTGTTATCACCCAGATGAGGACGGGTTCCCTGTTGAGTCCGGTTCCTCTCAAGGTTTCTCCCTACTGCCATCCCAGGGAGTTTTTCCTTGCCACTGTCGCCCTC
>JAAGKR010000322.1:72013-95962 GCA_011419295.1 Clarias macrocephalus | reverse complement strand
TCCTCTTCTGCTCTCCCTCTCTCTATCGAGCTACACATGTCGTTCCTGAGCTGCCATTGATCCGGACTCCCTCTGCCCTCTGGACCTGTCTGACTCATCCTGGTGCCCCGCTTCTGGCGTCCGATGTCTGGGGATGGTTTCACTCTACCATGAAGACGGTTCTGCCCTCGACTGATGTTGACAGATGAGCCTCCAGTAACTACCTGGACTCCATATTAACATCAATTAACATCAACTGTTCTACTGAACTGCCTGCCACCTAACATACAGCATGAATGCAGATCAATTCCTGCTTTCTGTTTCACCCAGATGAGGACGGGTTCCCTGTTGAGTCCGGTTCCTCTCAAGGTTTCTCCCTACTGCCATCCCAGGGAGTTTTTCCTTGCCACTGTCGCCCTCGGCTTCCTCATCAGGGACAATCTGAACATTTTGATTCATACACATTCACATTCCATACAAACTTAAATAATTCTTTTGATTGCTATACAAATAAAACTGAATTTAATTTAATTAAACTGGACAGCTATGCATTTATGCTATGGCCTACCCTTTACTTGATTAAAAAAAGGAGAAGAGGGAGAAATTGACTATCCAATTAATTAGCTTTTTTTATCCCATGTGTGGTAGGGGGAAAAATATATATATTTCCCTTCTTTCACTTTTGCTTTGTTTTCTGCTGTTGCTTTGGGATTTTCTGACATTAGATATGTGAATTAAAGGCCAAATTAAGTTGCAGTTTCTATTTAAAAGAAAAAAAAATTCTGTAAAACAGAAATATAAAACACTGATTAATAAATAATAATAGAAACACAAAGCCATCAGTCTACAGTTCTGACACAAATATTATATATAAATTTCATCAGAAAACGTGATTGTAAAATGTTCCCCACTTTTGCCTTGGGGGACTTGTCATGGGACAGACACCTGTACATGCCCATACTGTATCTATTACAGTTTTTAAGTCACCTTATTTTTCAGATCAGAACGGGAATTCTCAAGCAACTCGTTCAACCTCCACTTTATCACTTTTGTGTGCGAATGCTTCATATAAATGATGACGTACAACTGTCTGCGGTTTCCTACATTATCAGCTGCTTACAGTACAGTATGTCATGTATAACAATACAACCATGTCAAATATCAATAAAGTTAGAGCTTGTTGTTTTGTATCACGGAATGCGCTTATAGTTTGCAAATGTTAAATATGATTCAAGAAAACAAAAAAGCTCCAAAGTGATTGATTGAGAAATTTTTTTATTTAAGTTTCATGAGACAGCACAGCCCAGTGGGTGCATTTATACTGTAGCATTATGGCGGGCAAAGCCCCTGGATATTCTATTATAAGAAAGATAATAACGTCTGAGATGGCGATGATAAAGGACTGTGCCTTTTAAGAGACACAGGAAGAGACAAATATATTGAACATGCATCAGTCCATGTCATTTTAATCTTTATCACTGCAGTTTATATTGCTTATTTGTTTATATTTTAAGAAGCACAGCAGTGTATGTTCATTATTAGCTAATATTAGCTGAAGTGGGCGAGATATGTTTCGAATTCCTTTGGAAGCTGGTCAGCCGTGAATTTAAAGACCAGTCTGTACCTCTACACATTTCTGTAATGTGTGATTCTTTTGATTGTGTAAAGCTGCTTTGCGACAATGACAATTGTTAAAAGCGCTATACAAATAAAATTGATTTTAATTTAACTGAATCTCTGATTCCAGAAATGAGAATCATTATTCTAGACACATCTGATCCCTGATCCATATATACAAATTAATCTAATGTTGTTGTTCACGTTATGCACGTGCACACACACACACACACACACACACACACACACACACACACACACACACACACACACTGAACGTATTAAGACAAAATATGCCATGTCTTGGATTGATTAGTTCACTAATTAGAATCATCTAGTTAAGTTAACGAATGGAACAAACATGTGGCAGGACTTTTACTTTCTGAAGCCGGAGTGTCCACCTCTGCATAAAAATGGCTACAATAGGGAATTCTTAAATTAATTGTTACCTTTTGTGGCAAATGTCTGTACAGCATCCTCAGGATGCAATCAAGCAGGCAGAGATTGAGTAAGTCACCCCAAAAATGTATCTTTTTGACTTTTTGAAACCTCAGCTTTTGAAGAATAAAGTACTTCATAAAATAACTGTTTATACTTATTATTTTGATTTATTCATTCAAACATTAAATTTCACTTTCTGAACACTTTTGGCCACCACTGTACAGACACTGTGTTACTACAAAGTCGTGCTTTGCACAAATCAGAGGTAGAGAGAGTAAATTTTTCAGAACGGATGATTTTTGGGTTTCTTGGTAAGACGACAAGCTGCATACTGTATGTCTTTGTTTCACAGAAGAAACACAAAGTGGCACGTTTCAACTTTGCTGACCTGCAACACAAGTGCCAAGGGATTCAAGCTTCACTCACTCACTTCAAACCATCTAGCGGGGAATCCCCAACTAGCTCTACCTACTGTAACTCTGGTATTTAGAGCATACGCATAGCAGCTGGCTATAACCTTCACTGACATCTTTCACCTGTCCTTGGCTCAGGCAGCTTAAAGTCCCCACCTGCTGAAAGTCTGCTAGCATTCTGCCAGTGTCGCAGCACTCTGCTGCAACAGCACTCTGTGAACTTCATCCTGTTGCTCTCACCCCGTCATTGCAAAGTGCTTGGAAAGTCTGATCTTCACCCATCGTAAAGTCTGTCTGCCAACCACACTGGATCCATACCAATTGGCCGAGCTCCTCAACAGGTCAATAGAAGATGCCATTTCCACTGTGCGCCATGCTGCGCTGACTCACCTGGACAGCCCTGATACTTATGCCAGGATGTTGTATTTCCATTTTAGCCCCGTTTATAATACTGTCAGCCCTTCCAACCTAGTCTTGTAACTAAAGCAGCTTGCCGTTGGCACACCACTCTGTAACTGACTCCTGAACTTCCTTACAATCAACTTCATTTCTTCATGCTAACTGCCTTTTACTGGCTTTGTACATGTACTTTGCACAATGACAATAAAGTTAAATCTAATGTAATATACCATTGGGTTAATAACAGTAAATCCATTTAATGTGATGCAGCATAACGCCGCCTCTTTGGTGACTATTTTCCTGAACCAGCACACCCTGTCTTGTTTTATTCCCTACTTAATGCACAGTGTGTCACTATAATCAAATAAATAAACATTACTAAGGCACATTATGATTAGTTTTCCTATCAGTAATGCTTAGGTCCAGTTCCAGTCAACCCATTCACCTTTTCCATAATTTTGTGTCATATTTATGTGTTTTTGCTGTTTCAATAAACATGACACTTTTTATTTAGCACTGAATACTTTCAGGATTATTTTAATCAGGTGACTAGATGTATGGAAAACAAATCTGCAGTTCATGGAGCCATCGAGTTTCCTATTTTACATTATTTTCTGAAAAGTCAGCAGAAAGAACTCATACAAGACTTTCTTCCTGCTGACTTTTCAGAATTTTAGGAGATTTGCATAACAGTAACTGATGGGAAACATATAATATGCAAATCTGCTGAAGAAGTAGCAACAACTTTATATAATCAAAAGTGTGCCAAGCGTGGAGAAAAGAAATCTGTTTCTGACAATCAAGAGCAAATCTGTACAGGTAAGTGCAAACACATTTGTTTAAAAAAAAAGAGAGAGAAAATGTGTCTATATCATAAATTATCTCTAAGAAATTAAATGTGTGAGATGTGATAATTTATGCAGACTAAAAGTCTTGTTGGTATATGTCAAAATATAACAGTGCCAAAATTCCTCAAAGCAAAATTGCATGTTGAATTACACGAAGAATACCTACAGTACATTTTAGCAAAGCCTGAATGAAAAAGTAATGAAGATGGTATTTTTCACACTTTAAAATAGTTTTGAACAGGAATTTATTAAGGTGAATATTTTGTATTGACTGTTTAAATGCATGCTTTATTATTATTACTTTTTTTAAAATTATTATTAAAAAACACAAAGGAATTGCAGTGTCGAAAATTCCAAGCATTGTAATTTTTTTAAATTCATCTTCTACTGCATCAAAGCTATAATTCAACATGCTATTTTGCTTTGAGGGATTTTTACATTGTTATACTGCCATAGGTACTGTATATTTCTTCAGCATCTTTTTCATTTTGTCTTGAGCCTCACTGTGTATACTACAGAAATCAAAATAATATTAAAAATGCATTAAGAAAAATTATTCCTAAAAATGTTTTTTGGCATGGAAGATTTTTTTATGGGTTCTTTTATACTGTATATATAAACTGTGTCGTGTGTATTACAAAGTGTAATTAAGCAGCTTTTTGTTACTTTGTCGCCACCGTGTGGCTATAGTAAAAAAAACAACTAACGAAACTCATAGTCTGTCCACAAGATGGCGCTGCGCCTTAACACAAACGCGGACGTCTGACTGCTTGGCATGGTTACGCTCTCAGCACAGCAAACTTTGACTAGGAGAGCTGATGGCAAGGGCACAATGAATCACTTTACTAATTCGATTTTTTGGAAATATTTGTTCAAAGGAATTTTAATAATGTTGATTTATTTGATTTACAGGTATTATTCAAATTTTTCACAGATATTGTTAAAATTTAAATGTGTTTATTAAAAAAAACATATGGTTCATAATATAATATCATAATAATAATCTGAATAATGATATTTTACTCTGAATTTACAAAAATATATTTCATATTTATCAGAAATGTCCAATCACTGTTGCAGACGACTAACTGTAGTTAATGTCACTCTGTTTGATAATAATAATAATAATAATAATAATAATAATAATAATAATAATAATAATAATATATTAAAGTTTAATTGAATGTGACAGTAACATTCTCATCAACCCTATAAAAAAATCCTACAAAGCCACCATGAACCCTAACTTGGACAATCTATATTATGACATAAATCATATTAACACATGTGCATTGTTGTCCATTTTAATATAAACACATGGACAGCTGTTCATTTATGCATTTACCCGGTCATTTAATCAGGTTGCAGCAGTGCAACGTATAAAATCATGCAGATACAGGTCAAGAGCTTCAGTTAATTTTCACATCAAATATCAGAATGAAAAACATGTGTTCTTTGTGACACTGTGGCATGGATGGTCTGTACCAGATGGGCTGGTTTGTGTATATTAGAAACTGCTGATCTCCTGGGATTTTCACACAGAAATGTCTCTAGAATTTATACAGGGTGAAGTGAAAAAAAAAAAAAAAGCAGTAAGCGGAGGCTCTGCAGGCTGAAGTACCTTAATGATGAGGGAGATCAGAGGAAGATGACAAGACTGCAAGACTGGTGCGAGCTGACAGGAAGTCTACAGTAACTTAAACAAGCACTCTTTAGAACTGTGGTGAACAGGAAAGCATGTCAGAATGTGTGTAAGACCTTAAACCCTGAGGTGGCAGGAAAGACTACATAAGGTAGCATGATCTCCTGTCAGCGCAGGCACAGTTGGCTATCATGGACACAGACTTACTGAAATCTAGAAAAAGACAAGGTGATTTTTTTTTCTCTTTCAACTTTCAACTTATAAGTTTGCACCCATGATAGACTCACGTTCCCATTCTTGGCTGGAGCTTGATTTGGTCTTTTACTGTTGTAACCCATCTACCTCAAGTTTTGATGATTTGAAGACTGAGATGCTTTTCTGCTCACCCTGATGGTACAGAGTGATTATATACAGTATGGTACTGTGAGTCCAGGTGTTTCTCTTAAAGTGGATGATGAGTTTATAATGAAATCCATCCATCCATCTGGGAACCTAGGGACCTTGGAGACCAATGGTGATGACCATTGTATTTATTCCCATTTTATTTCCCATTTTTCCCAGCTGTAGTAGGGCCTCCAGTCAACATTTACACACACATTCACACAATAGTTGTAATTTGGGAATGCAGTTAGCATAATCTGAATGTCTTTGGACTGTGGGAAAAAAGTGAAGTACCTGGAGGAAACCCACCAGGAACGGAGAGAACATGCAAACTCCATGCACACAGACCTTGAAATGGAAATCGACAATGCTAAGCACTAAGCCACCATGCCACCCTTATACTTTGTATATTAAAACGACCTTTAAACTCTGTTTAAGGCGAATAAGAGTAGATGCGATGCTAAGAGAGAGAGAGAGAGAGAGAGAGAGAGAGAGAGCGCACTAAAGTATATCAATCTCTCTAGGTAGAAGTGATGTAAAAGGTTAAATTCTGTCTGCATCAAACAGGCTAATTTGTCCACGAAATGATTGATTTTTAGATTTAGTTTCAAGTTTTTCAGCTTTTCCACATTATGACCTTCATGTACAAAAAGTTGAGGGCAATCAGTAGCTTTTTCTCATATTAGCATGCTCAGATAAACAGAAAGAGTAATTAAAGTAATGCTACATCCAGTTATCCCTAATGCAACTCCAATAAATGTCATTCATTCATTAGAGACATCATGGCGTTGACCTTAAGTCACCCAGGAGCATGACGTCATTCTGTACACTTTATTTCTGTGATGTGATGAGATGTGATTTGGGGCAGAGTGGACATGGATGGAAAGATCTAATGGGGGGGGGGTATGTATGAGAGAATGTGTGTGTGTGTGTGAGAGAGAGGGAGAGTACGTATGAAAGAGAGTGTGTGTGTGTGTTTGTGTGTGTGTTAGTGTATATATATATATATGTGTGTGTGTGAGAAAGAGAGAGTGTGTGTGTGTATGTATGAGAGACTGTGTGTGTGTGTGTGTGTGTGTTTGAGAGAGAGAGAGAGAGAGAGAGTACGTATGAAAGAGAGTGTGTGTGTGTGAGAGAGAGAGAGTGTGTGTGTATGTATGAGAGAATGTGTGTGTGTGTGTGTGTGTGAGAGAGAGAGAGAGAGAGAGAGAGAGTACGTATGAAAGAGAGAGTGTGTGTGTGAGAGAGAGAGTGTGTGTGTGTGTTTGTGTGTGTGTGAGTGTATATGTGTGTGTGAGAAAGAGAGAGAGAGTGTGTGTGTATGTATGAGAGTGTGTGTGTGTGTGTGTGTGTGTGTGAGAGCGAGAGAGTGTGTGTGTGTGTGTGAGAAAGAGAGAGAGAGAGAGAGAGAGAGTGTGTGTGTGTATGAGAGAGAGAGATTGTGTGTGTGTGTGTGTGAGAAAGAGAGAGAGAGAGAGAGAGAGAGAGAGTGTGTGTGTGTATGAGAGAGAGAGATTGTGTGTGTGTGTGTGTGTGAGAGAGAGAGAGAGAGAGAGAGAAATATCATTGGACGAAGGGGGCGTGTCTCCGTACGTCCGCGCGAGACCACGGGCTCATAGCTGCCGCTCCACGCGCGCGCCTTCGCTTCACTTTCAACTTCAAACGCTCGACCGCGCGCGTGCACCTTTACGACTATCCACGAGCGTTTTTGTTTTTTTTTTGTTACTGTTTTTTTTTGTCGTTTTTTTTAATTTTATTTTTGGAAAGTCAGCTGTTTCCGCCGCCTTCATCCCTCCACAATCCAGGTATGTCACCGGTACATCACCAGTATAGCGCGCGGGATGTTTGCACAAACTTTACACTCTTTTAAGACGTGTCTTTTTAAGTCAGTGCACTGATAAGGATTAAAGAGGGAATAAGGTTTAGATTTGAATATATATAAAAATGCATGTACATATTTTATATATAACATATATATATACATATAGCATTTCGCAGGAGCGCAGCGTCCTGTTTTATCACCGGTGTGTGTGTGTGTGTGTGTGTGTTAGTTTGTTGTGCACGGACTTCAAATCGATATAACCGGTTTAACAGTCTTATGCACGATATCATCCATAAATACCCATTCGTCCCATAAAGCCATTCATAATAGCAGTTGGCTTATTAAAATAAAAATGCTAAGAGCATCATATAGTGTACATGATACAGTGTAACTGTGCATAACTTATACAAATACTGAATAGAAACGTGAATCCCTTCATGATCATGCACTTACATTTATATAGAGTGTATAACGTTAGACATTGTCCCAAAAACATCTGATCCAGAAATCTGGATCATTTCTATGAAATCATATTTGAAAAAAAATATATATTTTCTAGTATTTACCTAATAAGATCAATCTGTGTTTCATGCTCAATACACAGTTAAGCTATGACATAGTAATACTAGGCGATGCATGATTCTTTTATTTTCTTTTTACACTCTGATAAGAGCGGTACTAAACTGTTCCATTTTCTTCCCACTGGAGTATGTACAGTACATTTATGTTTGAGCGGTTATTACGTAATAAATACTGTTTACCTGGATACATGGCTAAAGCATATCTTTAACAAAATCAAGATTTAAGATATAATTTGGACTGTAATTACGTTTTAGAATGTCACTTTGAATATACACACTTTTACACACCTTTCAAGATAAAAGGTACAATATTAGAGACTGCTGCCCCAGCAATGATGAAGGCAATGGGACAGTTTAATACACCCTTCTCTGTTTTTTTCTTAGAGTGTACAGATAATGTTATTGCATTTTTGCCTGCAGGCTTTTCATTGCTTACAATTTTGCCAATTAGTATAAGAAATAAAAAAGGAAGACGACGCAATTTCGAATTCAGGTATCATTTGTTTTTTCTCGCTCAATACCTTTTTTTAGCTTAAACGTGGGAACAGGACTGGACAATGTGGTACAAATATTGTGATATGTTAACTGTAGGCACGCACACATTTTCATCGTTCCGAGAAAACATCAATTCTGCTATACCACAATTTTGACTTGTTATTATAAATATTACAAATCATGCAAAGTAACTCCAACTTACTATATGTGTATATGTAAAAAGCTTTGAATGTGGCTTTAAGTAAAAGATTAAAAGCATGTGTGTTTAAGAGTGTAAGATGTGTATTCAGTGTCCTCTACATCTTCCTCTCATTTTCTGTCCTCTGATCACAGTTAAGTAGAATGCCACTGCTCTGTTCAATATTCCAGGTGTGTGTGTTTACCTCTCAGTCGTTTGGAACCCTGGGCATCATGAAGGTTCACATTGCCAGCACGGAGACAACTGGACGCTGAGCCTCATCTGCTTCTCATCTGAGTTCAACTGTGCAAGTGATCTGAGCTTCACTCACGCACAGCCAGCCAAAACGGAGTTCCTTTGAGTGTGTGTGAGTGTGTGTGTGTGTGTGTGTGTGTGTGTGTGTGAGTGTGTGTGAGTGTGTGTGTGCTGCTGGCATGGCCTTCACATTGTCGGAGATCATGGCTGCACGACGGCAGCAGCAGTCTCAAAGAGGAGCGAGAGGAGCGGTGGAGGTGGACGAGTACAGTGCAAACCCTACTCAGGCCTTTACCTTCTACAACATTAACCAGGGACGCTTCCAGCCACCTCACGTCCATATGTAAGTCTCTTCTTCTTTTCTTCGGTCGTTCTCACGCTCACATCTCATTGCATAATACTTTAAATAATTAATGACGCACTGATTTGTGGGACTACACAGGCCAATATGAAAGGAATAAAGCACTTGGAGGTTGTTATAAAAATAAAAAAAATCAATAATGGAGTAATGCTGTGTTTTATTTTTCTTTTATTTGTCCACAACTGCAATGTTTTATCTATAACGACATGACATAATCGTTATATTTGATGCATTTATAGTTACATTTAAGGTTGTTGAAGTTTACCTCAGACTGTTACTAAAATGCTGACACTGAAGATTCCTTGCATAAATGCTAAGTAAAGGTCGCTGTACATTAAACTTCACTGTAGAACCAATTACACACTTTTTAATCCAGTTTATGTGAAGTCAGCAGTAAAAGTCCCTCACCTATAAGAATAGGTAAATTAATAGAAATGACTTTACATACCAGACTAACATACCATTCGAAGCATTTTTCTATAATTTTATAAAATGTACAAATTAAACATTTTATGTAATGGCATCTCATTTTGTCACCACATCTGAACAATATATAAGGTACGTACCAGGATGTTGCTTCAAATTTATTGACCACAGAAGAATGCAGACTGAAAATACTTACAATTTTTATCTAAGGACACAGGTCACATGGGTGGCACCCTTTAAGGTATGCCTCAAGGGTAGATTTCAAGTCCGGGGTACATCTCAAGTCCAGGGTATGTCACAAGTCAGGGGTAGGTCTCAAATCAAGGGTACATTTCAAGTCCAGGGTACGTCGCAAATCAAGGGTACATCTCAAGGTACATCTTCTGTCATGTTTCAAAGGCCAAGGTACGTCCCACTTTGGGGTTAAAAAAAAAGTCTCCAAATAAGGGTACATGTCAAGACAGCATACTGTACATTTTTTCTCTTTGTAGAAAGTAGGGGAGCATTGTTGGGGACAACATACTGTAACTTGTTTTTGTAGTCAGAGTTAAATGCAGTTAATGCTTACTGCATCTGATAATCCAGTGATGTGTACAGTAGTTACATCAGGGGAAAAAGCAAATCAGCTCTCTGACTCTGCACAACATGTGGTGTACACAGGCTCTAACAGTGTGTGTGTTGTAGGTAGGCAGGTAGGTAGGTAGGTAGGCTGACCCAGCAGTAGTTACTTTTAAGTGGGCCACTCTTATTCAAATGTATTTCCCACTCCTCCAGAGACATGCTGCTGTTGCTGCTTCTGCAAGCACAAGCCTCCTGAGAACCCCATATAACTCCTGTTTCTTCATAAAAATACTCCTTCTTTTCCTTTTCAATTTCTCTCTCTCGCACCTGTTCTTTCTCTCAGGGTTGATCCATTACCCCATGACACCCCCAAGCCACCAGGTTACACTCGCTTTGTGTGTATC
The DNA here is from genome assembly GCA_011419295.1 of Clarias macrocephalus. NCBI lineage: Eukaryota > Metazoa > Chordata > Actinopteri > Siluriformes > Clariidae > Clarias > Clarias macrocephalus. Next base: position 85,159 of record JAAGKR010000322.1, on the reverse strand, counting down.
TCGGACACACACTCGCGCACAGACTCTATTCAGATGCCGTACGGAGACGTGTTGCTGCACGCAGGAGACTTTACTGAGCTTGGCCTGCCCAGCGAGGTCAAGAAATTCAACGACTGGCTCGGTGAGAATGTACTCATGTCAGCTACACACACACACACACACACACACACACTCACACACACACACAATCTCTCTGCTTATAAGTACAATGCGTGCAGGGTTGCACAAAATTCTTATTCCTGATACTACTTTTACTTTTCTTTTTGCATTAATTTTTAAATTATTTGATATAATAAAGTAGAAGCAGGATGATAAATAATTTATTCAGCCCAAACTTAGAGTCTGTGCTCTTACTGCACGTTCTGTCTCTTCTTTTTTATTCTGTTACTGTACATTCTTTTTTTATTGTACCTTCTTTTTCATCTTTTTCCTTTATGTGTTGTGTATAATCACGTGGACAATTTGTCTTTCTTTCTTATTCCACTTTTGTTGTCGCATCTATCTTTCTTTCTTTTTAGTAACGGCCTTGACATCCTTTTTCACTTTTTTTCTTTCTGTCTTTCTTTCTTTCTTTTTTTTTTATAATCGCTGTCACATTTTCTTTCTTTCTTGTAACTGCTGTCACCATCTTTCTTTTTTCTTCTCTTTTTTCTTTCTTTAATCTTGTAATTACTTTAAAACACGTTTCCTTTCTTTCTTTGCTTTTTTTCTAATTCATGTCACTTTTTTTCTTTCTTTCTTTTATCTTGTAATTGGTTTGTCACCATCTTTCTTTCTTTCTTTCTTTCTTTCTTTCTTTCTTTCTTTCTTTCTTTTTTACATTACATTACATACATGTATGTTCTGTCAAAACTGTAATTGTTACACTTGCCACGATTGGTTTCTAAATATTATTTCTAGGACTGATAGTGATAATGATAACGCGTCCCTAGTGTACAGGGTTTTGGTTAAATGAGTAAATTAAGAGCAGTGATAGTATCTGCCTCCCCTCAGTCGGCTATCTCAGCACACGGCGCAGATTAAAGAGGGGAAAAGGCTGCATGTGCAATGCATCAGAGACATGAAGAAAGACAGAAACAGCATTTTTAGATGAGAAGGATGAAGACGAGAGGTGGAGGGATAGATGGGAGCGCAGCCCTCCTGGGGTTATGCAGTAGGGTGCAGGAGGCACAGGCGGGCAGATAAGACCAGGCCAGAAAAGCCTGCAGGTTTCTCAGATAACTGATAACACTCAAGCGTCTCACTCTCTCTCTCTCTCTCTCTCTCTCTCTCTCCCACTCTCACATACACTTGCTCTCATCTTTCATTGCCACACTGCTTGTGATGCATCCTCCCCTGTCCCTGCCTCCTCCCTCTCTTTAATGGGTATTCCTGGAGTTTTGTTCTCCCGTTTGTTTTTAGATAAACATTTATTCCTCCTCTCCTCATCTTTTCCCTCATTTACTTGTGTGTGTGTGTGTGTGTGTGTGTGTGTGAGAGAGAGAGAGAGAATGAGAGAGACCGTGCTGTACGCATGCTGCTTTCTTTATCCCACATCAGCCCTCTGAAATGGGATTTACTTTTCAGATCTCAGCTCACACATGTGGTAATACAATATGTATATACATTCCTCATTTATCTTTAGACTTGTATTTTGGAGTTCAGAAACTCTTTGAATGTTTGTCTGTTGTGGAGAAATGCTAATCATAACTCTTATCATAAATCTACCATGTAAAGAGTTCAGGTTTTTAAAAAGAGGTGGTAGTGTTATAGACATCTGTTGATCAGAGAATACGACAAAAAAAAAAAAAAATCTAATTATAAAAACCTCAGGGAGTAGTGAATATCTTGGCTTTTTGTGTTTAAAGTATAAAATCCTATTCTGAGTTTAAGAATTAGTTTTGGGAGATATTTCCCAAGATGCACAGAATCTATTTCACACTTTACTGGGAGACGTTATCAGCCGGGTGACACTGGAGGAGACGATCTTTAGGAGTGTGTGAAGGCGGGATGTGCGGATGCTCGTTCACACTTGAGTTCGGACAGTACGTTAATGGGCCAAAGTGCAGGCAGGGAGCAACAAACCGGGGTCATTTATACTCATAAGCAAGGAATAGATGTGGGTTGTTAAAGCGCTATTCAGATCAATTGAGTTGAAGCGAACGGATGAAACTGGAAACCAAAGAACTGAGATGCAGTTTTTAAGCAGTTGAAGCTGGAAACACAAACAGCAGGGAACGAATGGATTAACTTATCAAAGGCTGACCGCGGAACAGGTGAACACAATGAGTAACAGACCAATGAGAGGACAGGGGGCGGAGACGAGACTAAAACAAACACACGTGTCACGCCCACTCTGAGCTCATTTCTGTAAAGCTGCTTTGTGACCATTGTTAAAAGAGCATATTGAATTCAATTCTAACCAGTTTAGGGAGTTTGTGCCACACAGCGGGTAGTCGTGCCGCTTCACAGCTCCAGGAACTCTGGTTCAGTCCCAGGATTACCTGATGTTTCACATGTTCTCCGTGTGTTTATGAGGGTTTCTCTGGGTTCTTCAGTTTCCTGGCTGCCTATGCAGAATCGCCTGTAGGTGCGAACGTGTGTGTGCATGGTCATAATTTAGTTAATATTTTTTAAATTAGTTTATTATATTAAGGTTTATTTAAGGTAAATAACGGTCAGATAATGCATTCTTTTTTGGGTGGGTTTTTTTCCGGGTACTCCGGTTTCCTCCCAAAGACATGCAGATTAGTTTAGTAATAAAATAAAATCTAAATTGTTCAATAATTATAATCGAGGTAAAATATTCAGGTAATCATGATATTGATTTGAGGTCATATCGCCCAGTACTACTCTTTCTGTTTCACCCCACTTCCGAACACACCATTTTTGTGTCTGAGATACAAGCAGGGTTGGGAGGGGCTTTTCCTATATGAGGTCACATAGTCGGCTCAATGGGAGTGTGTTTTTCCCACAAGTGAATTTTGCATAGTATGTGCTGTTTAAGAGTTAAAGAATATTTCCCAAACTAGAATCAGTTCTAATGAAGGGTCTCAGGAAGTGTTGGTAATAAGGTTAGCATTTAAAATGATTACAGCACAGATCTTAGTTTTAGTCTAATTAACGTTAGATTCAGGTTTAGTATTTATACTCTATATGCTTCATATGAGTTCCATTTGCAGTCTAATTCCGGTCGTAGTCCGGTTGCACAGCTAATACAGTTTTCCGAAAGGTACTTTGCAAATGTTTTATGTCGAACCCTAGCTAAGCTTCTGTCTTTCAGAAAACGTACAAAGAACTTCTGTAGAAAGGTAGAATTATTATATACATATATATACATATTTATGAACTTTGGAGGATAAGAGAGGATGAAAGCACTTGGTGTGTCCTGTTGTAGGAAGAAATGTAAATATCAGGGTGCGCTGATGATTGTTTCTCTATAACTGCACACCCTGAACGGTTTTATTCCTTTTACACCACAGCGATTTATCAACAATTATAATGTTTTTTTTTTAAATTACATATTGTTGTGTATCTTTTTTTCATCTTCGGTTGCTGTCATTGCATGCATTAATTAAATCAGCTATAAAGTCGTTCCTTCGTAAGCATATGGTTTTTCTTGCTATAATGTGTAACTTTTATCTGTTTCTATAAAAACAATAAGATACTAGAATAACTGCATTAATATGAAGGTGTAATTTGCCTCTATAGCGTGCTGTTATGGAAAATGAATCAGCAGCTTTTGACCAATCAGATTTGGGAATTCAGCTCATTACTAATAACAGCCGCAACTTTGATGGTTGCCGGACGTGATAAGCCTGATAAAACATCCGTGCCAGACGCAGTGACTGATCACACTACCTTAGCTTAGCGTGGATTATTTAAGCCTGTCTTTCTTCTCTTGAAGCGGTGCATGCGTGCGTGTGTGTGTGCGTGTATGTGTGTGTGTGTGTGTGAGTGAGAGTCAGAAAGGGAAAGAGAAATGAGAGAAATGAGAGATGAGTGCGCGCTTGTCAGCTCTTGTCAGTTTTTCTCGGTCAGGCATATTGAGTAGCGGAATGTAAGGAACGTTCTAGATGTGCTGTGCCGAAGTGTTCCAGTTAAATATGGATCTCATGGCGGAGAGACACGGTGAGGACGTCGAGGCAGAAATGTTAAAGTTATTACTGAAGATGGACGGGCACTCGCTGTTTAGGGGTCAGGAAGTTTAGTAGTCTGTCTGTACGCTTCTCTTCTGTCGAGATGATTAATAATAGATTGCCTCCGTTTATGATGCAACAGCCATGTGGTCAGTGTAAGGTGTGTGTACGTGTATATGTGTATGTGTAAAAAAAAAAAAACAGCTAGGGTAAAAAGTTTCTTTCTCACTTTTTCCCCCAATCCTGATGTTTTTTTTCCCCTCCCTTCGGTGTTGCAGGCACCCTTTGCTCTTTCTCTGGTTTCTATACGGAGAAAAGCAACATGAAATTTTAATGCGCTCGCTCTCGCTCCTGTCTGCTTCAGACTCCAGAGCTGGGGTTTTATTCCTGCGCCTCCTCCGTGTGGGGTTTTTTTTTTTTTTTTTTTTTGCTCTGCTGACGGATTTGCTGTGGGTTATTAACGAGGAAGCTTGACACCCCTTTTTTACGGCTTTTAACGTTGCAAATAAAACAGAATCTTGTGCGGCAGTACCTTTAAGAGCCAAATCGTTTACCATCTGTCTGTTCGCGTGTGCTTGTAGTTTATGTTTGGTATCCTGTGCCGCGTACTTGTACATATGAAAAACCTGCTTTTCACAGTTTCCTTTTCACAGATGGGCCATATTCAGTATTTGTACTTCTTCTTTTTTCTTTTTCTTTTTTTTTGTAGTAAACGTCTCGGGCAAGTCATCTTGCCAATGTGCTTTTGTTTGTGTGTGTGGGTGTGCACATTTATGTTGATGAGGGTTGTTTTGCCTGAGATAGCACCTCCAATTAAATACATCGCCTTTAAGGCCGCCTACAGATGATCAGTGTTCGGTGTTTCTCTCAACTCACCATACGAGTGATAAGTCTTCTTACCGCGAGGACGCTTCATCACGAGACGCATTTTACACCTTTTCTCGAGTTCTCCACGTCTCCAAATCTCAAACCCCCCAAAAATTCTTACGTTTTAAAAAATTATTATTATTTTTAAATGATGTCTCGTCTGATTGGTTGTCGCTGTCGTCGTCTTATAAAGTTGATTGTAAAATCCGTGCAGATGTTTTCGCACAGCACACACTCCTGCTCCTCTGAGATGCGCCGGGGCTTTACAGGTTTAGTTGTGTTTACGTTCCCGAGGTAGGTCCTGTCACTAACAAAACTAAACGCACGTCTCCGACGCATCAAGCATCTGTTTCCTTCTCCATCCGTCTCGCTCCGACTTTCCTCCCTCCTTCGTCTTATCAGTGTGTTCGTTTTCAGTGTGTGAATAATGCAGAGCGTCTGATGGGCTCGGGGTGAGGTCTGCCATTATGATAGGGTGTGTGTCCGTGTGTGCGAGTGTGTGTGTGCGTGAGAGAGAGAGATTAAGATTTCATGCATTATGATGGGGTAGGTGTTTACATGACACTTTGACAAAGAAAGACATGAAAGTGCAGGCGTAAGCTGTGTGTGTGTGTGTGTGTGTGTGTGTGTGTGCGCCAGGAGATCAAGTGCAGGATGTCTTTCAGTGATGTGTATGCTCAGGCTGTCTTGCCAATAAATTGCATCCTCCAAAATGCTAATATCAACCTTCTGTCCCGTATCCGACGGCTTAGAGAGAAGACTGCCGGTTCTGTCTGACCTAAAAAATAAAAAGAAATAAAAAAATTAATCAGTCAGCATTTCTATTTCTGGCTGTATTGGAAAAGGCTTTGCTTTGTTAAAACACCTTTGACTGGACGCATTTCAGTGCATCAAATGCAACGCCTTTGAGTGTGTATGATCCATGCGCATCAAGAGGAAGCCTTTATCAGGAAGTCAGAGAAGAGAAGTGAAGAGAAAACAGAGGGAGCAGGTGGAGGAAGGATCGAGGATGAAAGCTCAGCCCAGACTTGCACCTAGTGCCAAAATGTTCCTTTATCATAAGTCATAAGTTAGAAGATCGAGGGTGTAGAAGTGCACAGTGTAACACGCCAGCTTATTTCATGTCATGGTGGCTAAAGAGGCGGCGACTGAGAGTGTTTCTTAGAGTGTGTGTGTGTGTGTGAGCATGATGATTTAAGTCAAGGGCAGAATTTCCATACAAGTTTGTTTGGGTTCAACTGATTAAATAAAAACTGTGCAAACGTTTTGAGCCCCCCTCATTTCATCATATTCTTCACAATGAAATGAAATCATATAGTGTCAATTGTTTATGTAACAACCTCAGCAGCGACCTCGTTCCCCGTCTCGTCTGTTCCAACCACTCAGCATCAGCATCACCGGTATACGAATCACCGCCTGATCATTGCTCATCATCTGCAGCTGTTTCTCACTGGGTCAGAACTTCAGTTAGATGTATGTGTAAGCTTGAACAAACTGAAACACATTCCTCTGAAACTGCTCAGGTACAGGAAGTGGATTGAAAACGAGAGCCTGGAGAACTGTTCCTCAAGACTACATTAAAAATACAAGAAAGTCTGACTGTGTGGAAGCAAAATATGAAGAAACGAGGGCGCTCGAGACTTTAGCACAGTACTATATACACTATATACTTACGTTTAGTAAAATACAGTAGGCATAATATTAATGTAATCATATAAAAGCTACACAAGGCCAGTGCATTGCTATTAACATACAAAAAAGGAGGGTAACTGCACAGGATTCCACTAAACACCAATGACGGCTCCAAACCCAGCTAATGGCGATGGCAGAACATGCTAATGAAGGGAGGAAAGATTGCTGCCATAATGAGAGTGTAGAAATGATTCTTTTAATCATTCGAGGATCTTCGCCGTACAATCAGACATGGAGGATGGATTCCAGCCAGGATCTTATTGGCATCATGTCGTACAGTGTGATAAGTAATAATCTTAAACGCTGACAGCTGTAACCACACAATGTACAACTGACGCAAAACTAACGTAATGTTTGCTTAAATTGCTTTACCGCAACGCAAGAAAATCTCAGCAGGCAGACTTTTAGCACAAAGACCGTAGCATATGTAGGTGGATGAGTCTGCTGATTTATTCATCTTTTTCAGATGTACTGTAACAATGAGAGAACAGTGAGACTGGTGGCAATTTAATAATAAAACAAAATAATAAACACAACAAAAAAACAATAAATAATGAGCGCTCACTCATTCTTTGTGTAGACCGCTTATCCTGTACAGGGTCACGGAAGGGCCGGAGCCTATAACAGGGGCGTAGACAGGGTACACCATCGACATTAGACACTCACACGCTACAGCCGATTTGGAAACACCGATGAGTCTTTGGACTGTGGGATGAGGCACGGGGAGAACATGCAAACTCCTCCCCTCCAAGGTGGGAATCGAGCCCTCGACCCCGATGGTGCGAGGCCACAGTGCTAACCACTTTCGATACCATTTCCAGTCTTGGCTATTTGTTTCATATTGTCTTACAAGGTCAAGGCCAGAAACTAACCACAAGCTGAACCAAATGGAAAGAATCGTTGCTTTGTAAAGCAGGAAAGTCTTATTATCCGGGTGTCCCCCACGGCGGCAAAGTTTGCAAACGCTACAGCTAAATGATAGACGTAGGCACTTAGTGAAGATGAGCAAATGAACGAATGAATCTCATTTTAGCGAAAATCCCTCAAAAGCCAGGTGTTAGGCGACTACTTTCAAAAAAAAAAAAAAGAAATCATATTCCGATTTAGCATTTTTTCTTTTAAGACTAAGCTTGGCCTCCTGCGTGGCATTACTGCACATAAAACACACACACACACACACACACACACACACACACACACACACACACACACACACACACACACACACATATCACTAATCCCCTTGAACAATCCTAGAATTTGGAGATTTTCCCCATCAAAGGCTCCAGACCACCCACTACAACACACATTCAGGGAAAATAACACCGACCCAGCAGCTTCTGCCCCAGTATCTCTTATTGTAAAGCAAACACACATCGCACACACACACCTCGTTTTAAGAATTGAATTTGTGTTTATTAGCCTCGCACGAGAGAAAGAGATGTGCACACGTGTAAGGGGATTTGGAGGGGTACGCGTGCACCCGCATTTATTTAATTGCTTCCCTTTGAAGAGAAAGTGCATGAAAAGAACAGACGCTTTTGTCGACGAGATTCATAGTGAAATTTAAACTGTTTGTTGCTTAAAAGCTGCTTTTGAAATACAAAAAGACAAAAAAAAAAAGAAGATGGAGGCTAATAACAACAGTCATTTGCGTGTCCGGCTTAGGCGTGTTGAGCGGGGAAAGCATCTCTTTTCCTTTTCTCTTCTCCTCTCCTTTTTCCCCCATCACAAAAGCAGCGGGCTCCTCACGTCCCCCTCCTCCCTCACGCTGGCGTTTTGTATTTGCGTGATTGATTGCTTCCAAAGACTATATTTTTTGCTTTGTGTTTCTAAGAGAATGACTCCATTGTAGAGCTCCGAGAGCTCGTCTGTAATTCGGCGATGGGCCGTAGGAGCACTTTGGGAAATCTGAAAGAAATATAAAGTAAGAAAATATGGATTGTTTTTTTTAACGTGTCAAAAAAGTCAAACCGACGACAAACATGTACGAGTTCTGAGAAATAGTTTCATGCCTGGGAATACGGATAGAGGTGGGTTGTATAGCAGAGGTGCCAACATTTATGGTTTAGGTGTAGCAAATCACCGTACGGTAGAGTATGAACGACACGGTTGGTTATTTGAGTCCATTTTTACTCGGCATCAACTTCAAGTCTTTCTTGGAAGCGTGTCCGAGTACGGAGATGAATTACGGCGTGGTGTGTGTCCAAGTGGCTTGGGTAATAGTAAAAAAAATAAAAAATAAACGGATGGAGTGAGAAACAAGGACAGCATGAGGGAATTTTTTTAATATATATTTTTGTATAATCAGTAACAGGATGTTTATTTTGCCTCACTGAAAGAACATGAAGAACTTGATAGTTAAGAGGCAAATTTATGGCTTAAATCTTCCAAAAGCTCTAGACGTGCCAGTTGTTTTGATTTTGCCTGTTTTCGTTATACACACGCCCCCAGTAAATAACTCGTAAAAACACCAGTAATATATAATTATGTAAAATTATGATATTGTGATGGTGATCAAACTGTTACAAAATGTTACATGAGAAATCGAAGGCAGCATTTATCAGCGTAATACTGAACAAGTGGGCGGGGCTTTGGGTGTCATTGTTGGTCTGTAAACAAACTGGAAGAGCTGCTTATTATCTGCGTTAATGCATGCCTGAGTAAAAAAGGAGAATTATACATTATTAACCCCCCTCACTCATCGTCTATACCGTTTTATCCTGTATACAGGGTGGTGGTGGTGGTGGTGGTGGGGGGGGGGGGGGGGGGGGCTAGAGCCTATCCCAGGAGAATTAGGGCACGAGGTAGGGTACACCCTGGACACGGTGTCAGTCCACACGCACTCAGGCACACCATGGGCAATTTGGCCAGCTAGCCAGGTGGAACTCGAACCCTCGACCTTGGAAGTTGGAAAGTGATAAAACTTCATTTTAGGTGAAGTGCTAAAATTGACTTTTTTCTAAAGTATGTGGAAACGAATCTTTTAGGAAAGCTTTAGGAATAGACATCTGGAACTGATGATTGTTCGAAAGATTGCGTTTTAATACAGAAATCTGAAAGCACTCAAATAGAAAACGTTTGATAGATCGACATTAGACTGCAGACCGGAAGGTCATGAGTTCAAATCCCAGCACTGCCACGCTGCCACTGTGGATCCCTGAGCCAGGCCCTCATCCCTTAACTGCTCAGTTGTATATAAATGAGATAAGTGTAAGTCACACAATGCCGTAAATGTAAGTGAAACAACAGAAAGAAAAGAAAGAGGGGAAAAAAAAGTTCAACCAGAATATGCAGAAATGTGTCATTAAATGCAATGAAGCTTTTGTAACGACGGCACTAAATCTCTCCGGCTCGTGAGCAAAGCTTAAAGAGCATCTTTCAGCCAAGCAGCACATCTCATACTCATTTCTTTGACTTTTTTTTTTTTTTTTTTTTTTACGATTTGCTCGCAGCGACAGCACAAATGTGCTTATCCCTGCAGATTTCTAGCGGCGCTGTAAAATATAATGTACGTGTGTGTTAACATCAGGTAAATTGCTTATATCTCACACCTTATGTGTTAAATTTCATAGTGGCTTCCTGGATGTGCGTGTGCGTGTGTCTGACTGCGTGTGTATGTGTGCTGACATTTCAGTAGATCCCCCCCTCCCTGAGTCTTCCCCCTCCCTCAGTTTAATTGCTGCTTTTCAGGGACGCGCTTGACTGCATAATTGTCAAAACTCTGCGTGATTGAACTCTCCTTCACATACCAAACCTGACACTTTCTGATGCGTCTCGTCTCTTTATGACACTTTTCAAATAAAGGAAGCGCTCCAGATGTTTGCTGTAATTTTTTTTTTTTCCCTTCCTCGCTCTTCCTCGCTGCAGATTTCGGGGGTGCTGCCGTGAGTGTGTGCAGGAGGATTAGAGATTTGTGGGGACAGGCTGTCTGTGTGTTTGGCAGCCGTGGACGGGTCCGCTCCATGCCGCGTATGAATATATTAGCGAACGCTTACATGTTGCACAATGAGACGGAATGAAGCGTGCTAAGGTTTGTTTATTAGTGGTGACGAAAAATTTTGAAGCGTTGAATATTTAAAAAAATTAATTGCAGGACTTAATGAATGGTTCAGAGATGTCTCTCTTATCATTCCAAATGAACATCAGGCAAATCTTTACTCATCCGCCTGCTAGGTTTACAAATCCACACGGTCACCCCAATCCTATTCATCCGGTAAATGTCCGTGCAACCCCAGCCCAAAATAATACCCAAAATAAAAAGTCTCATTACACTGGCGCCATGATTATACTTCCTGCTTTACATCTAAAATACTGGCCTCCAAGGATCTCCTTTAATGGCGCAAACTTCTGGAAATTCCTTGGAGCGAGGTCAGGACTGTAAGGAGGTGTGCTAATAACTCCCAGCTGAGTCCCTGTAATGTGTAAGTGGTGTAAGTGGTGTCTCTTCCACAAGTTTGCAACAAGTTATTTTTCAAAGATCAGGCGTTCCACTCGCTCGATGTTTGCTGGAACGACCGTACTGTCCTTAAAGTCTTCTGTAAAAATCAATGATAAATGATAAAGATCAGCAAATGTCCTGGATTGACTTGAACACCCCCTTTTTTTTTAGTAAAACTACATCATATTATAAAAATATATGCAGCCCACGGATAAATACCATACATACGTCTCTTATGTAAGGATGTTTCTATAACATAATGTCCATGTATTACAAAGCAATTTGCAAAATGATCATTTATTTTGCATATATTTACTTTTGCATCATATTTAATATTTAATAAATATTTTCTGCTCTTTTAAAGCTCCCTTTAAAACCAAATAAATTCTGATCATCTTTTACATTATAGCAGCTACTGTACAGTCATGTCCAAAAGTTTCTCCGCCTAGTTTGTTTTTTCAATGTAATTTTTTTATGTATCGACGTAATAAAAATCATCTGATGGTAATAGGTCTCCGTGTTAGGCAAGTCATCCTACAACGTGCCATTATTTATTTAACAAAAATGAAGCCAAAAATAATAAAAACATGTGGGAAATACTGAGTAACTGCCGTGCTTGAGAGTGGGTATGAGCTGCTTCTGCTGAAACGCTGTTTGGGTTTCACCAAAAATGCCACTGGCCGAACAACATTAAGGCCAAACAAATCAACTTTTGGCTAATGTGTCCTAAGTGTCCTTCTTTGTTCCAGAAGTTGTGGTTTGTTCTGATGTACTTTTCTGAACCCCAGTTTTGCTTCCATCTTCTTTTAGTCAGAAGAGGCGTTTTCCTGGCAACCCTTCCAAAGAAGCAATACTTGTTCAGTCTTCTTCTAATTGTGCTGTCATGGTCGTTACCATTTAGCATACTTAGTGAGGTCTGTAGTGAGATGTAGCTCTTGTTTTTTTTTTCTTTTTTTCATAAATGTGTTCAATTTCTGTGAAGACGAATGTGCTTGAACGTCCGATCTTGCAAAGATTGGTAAATGTCTGGAATGCTTACCTCTTTGAATAATCTTTCTTACTGTAGAACGTTGAACACCAAATTGATTGGAAATGGTTTTAAAATGCTTTCCAAATTGATGTGCAGCAACAATAGCTTCTCTAAGACCATCGCTTATGTCTTTCCATCATGGCATTGTGTTATAACACACCTGAATGCTCCTGAATCAACAAACTGCCAAACATTCTGCTTTTATAGAGGTCTGCACACCCGCTGATGATCAGTTAATCAAGGTCTGATGACTGACAGCACCTGGCTACAACTTACCCTCTTAAGTCCTGTGAAAGCAGTTAGGGGGTACTTAGTATTACCTGCATATTTTTTGTTTTTGGATTAATTTTTGTGAAAAAAGTTTAGAGTTTGTTGTTTGTCAAAGGTTTTATTTGCCTAATACTAAGACCCACTATGATAAAAATAAAAAGAATGTATTATGTTTTTACACAAAAACACATACAGTAGAATTAAAAGGGGTTACTAACTTTTGAACATGATTGTATGAAGAGTAATTTCTGGACTTTCAGTCTGTCGTATTTTTACTTTCTTTCTTGAAGTTGAGACAAAATGTAGCTTGTCGTATTACAGAGAAACCAGAAGAACAGAAGAGCCGCTGTCATGGGTCCAGTGGTGCTGAAACAGTTAAATCTCTGGGGTACTGATTGGAAGGTTGTGGGTTCAAGCTGCCACTGTTGTGCCCTTGAGCAAGGCCCTGGATGACCCTGTGCTTTGACTGACCCCAGATACTTAAGACCTAAAAATATTTTCACTGTGCTCTAAGGTACTTGTGACAAATAATAATAATAATAATAATAATAATAATAATAATAATAATAATAAAATACTACTACTACTAATAATAATGTAACTATGACAGAAATTAAACTTTTTCTTTATATTTTTGCCCATCTATTTGATTAATCCATACATTATTTTATTTAAAAAACAAATTATAATTATTTTAGTTATTATTAAATTTACATTTATTCGAAAAT